>JARWLF010000685.1:0-13895 GCA_029853055.1 Scenedesmus sp. KT-U
CTTCAGCTTGTTATGGGACAAGAAGGCCTGCCACAAGCAACAGTAGTAATGACACATGAGTTGATGTCACGCCCTGCTGCACCTGGCCACCCTGGTGTCTTGCTACATTGTTGTCTACAAGTGCAGTTGATGCTCAGAGCTGTGCAGACAGCTTGCATCTATTCCCAAGTCATCCTGGTTGCAACAGCCAGTAACACACTGCATGGTGCTACCCTGACCTCTGTGATATCAGGTCCGTAGATGGTCCCCACTCCTCTCAGCTCATTGGGCTTATGGCCCTGATTGGGTGAGGGATCACTCCACAACACATCACTGGCAATCAGCTGCCTCAGGGACCCTGCAGGAGGAGACACCATGATCTTGCATGGAACATGTGACTAGTGACCAGTCTACACCCATGCTTGGAAGTTGCTGCAAAGTGGTACTGTACTACTATTAGCGGTAGTGTTGCAAGGATAGTGCTGACCATGCAGTGTCCTGCACTCACTGTCGGGATCAGGGTCTGCACTGCCTTTGCTGGCTTCACGAAGGTCGTCCAGGGTGCCTGTTCGGAGTGTCAAGTCTGCAGCAGGCATATTTGTTTGATGTATGTTGACAGCTTTGAACAAGCTTTATGTGCATAACAGCGACCTGGTGCTGTATGGCGGAGGTATCACAAAGATGTATGTTCAAATGTACACAGCAGTCTGGCCAGAGGTAATCGCATGAGCACACTCCTCTGCATGCTGTGATTGGGGTGACCCACAAGTTGCTTCCTTTCCTCTTCTGTCACGTTTGCCATTGACTGCTCTGAACAGGCCTCCATGCAGGATGAGTGTGGTGTTGGCAATAACAGCAGCCAGAGGGAGATGAGCAAACAGCTTGATGGCATCCTTGTACAGTTGCTGCAGTAGGAACAGACCAGGTTGTGAACCCAAGGACAACACGGTATGCTAGAAACGGTAAACAGCACCTGCTGCTGCGTAACTCGGTCAGAGCTACTTCTGATAGCTTCCATGGCAAATCAAAGGGGAAGCGACGCTACTGCTCAGCAAGCACTGGAGTTGACCCTCACCATGCCAGCCTTGCCATACTTCGCCTTGATCTCCGCCCAGAACCCGTAATGCTTTGTGCAGAACGATGTTTCATGGTTTCCTCTGATCAGGTAGACATTGTTTGGCAGCACCCACTTCCAGGCCAGCAGGAGGGTCAGAGTCTCAACACCCCAGGCACCTCGGTCAACATAATCACCTGCACAAGTACATCCCTGATCACATCAGCCAGCTAGTCTGAGTTGAACACACTTCCTTGCATACCACTGAACCCCTGCTCAGCAAAGGGGATGAATCTCAACATATTGTTCGCAGGCAACTGATGAATCAAACTCTTGCATGTAATCCTTTTCTCCAAGCATGGCGAGCTCCTGCTGCTGTTACGTTGGCTGGGTCGTGTCTACCACTCAATGCCAACCATCAGTGATTATGCGCCTACCATTGAAGATATATATGCGCTGCTTGTTCGGATCACCAAAGCTCTTGAACCTGCCATACCAAGCAGCGCAACTGCTGTTATGCAAGTAGCAGGCAACGGCGCTCTAGCTATAGCATTGCCACTCACACTGTGATACGTCCTGAACTACATAAGTTACAATATCTTGAGCTCCTGGTGGTCGCTTAGGGCATGCCGTTTGCTGCTGCTGCTAATCTGTCAGTTTACTCACAGGCAGCACAGGTCATGAAACTGACCATGTGTATCTCCTACAACGGTCACTTTGTGCTTGTTTGCTGCCATATTGAGCTGCATACCAGTGAGTGACTTGCTTGAGATGAGCATAGACCACGGCCGTCGACAGCAATCTCGTAATGCTGTTAACCTCTTTACCTCGACTACTGTAGGCTCCCTGGTCACTACAGCAGTTGCCTGCTTGATGATGTGGTCTAAAAGCCTGGGTGGTAGCACCTGCTGCAGTGCTGCAGGTCCAGAAGGATGCCTTGAAGCTGCAAGCATGCGCTCTTGTAATTCATGAACGAAAGTCTCAGAAGGTGGTCTGCCATCTTCTGGCACGTGCACAGGCGACAGGTCCCGCTCAAAGGCACTCTGATATGACGTATTCAGCATCGTGTCAATGCTAAAGTCAGATTAATCCTCGGGCTTCATGATGAAAGTGTTCGCTGTGATCGTCCTCTCTTTAACCTGCTGGGTAACCTTCAGTGCTGCCAAACTCGGAACCAGACAGACTTGCTGAACATAGCGTGGGTGAAGCGCCAACAACTTGCATTGTATACCTGAGATCACTGCCTGTTGTCGTTTAGAGGCGCGATATCAAGCAGCTCACGACGTATGACGCTGCGAATAACATGTGTGCGAGTACACTAGTCCTGATCATCAGGCTGTGCATACAAGGTACTTCATGCTGTTGTGTTCCATTAATCACAAACGTGTTGATTGCCTGACCCCGGTGCAGCTAAAGTACCATAACGTTGGTTGTGCTGCTTGCTGGCACTGTTGTGAGGTATCTTCCGAGATGGGGTGATCAGACTGTTCAGGTTGTGGAAATTGCGCAATGTTTGAAGCACAGGTTGTTGGGTTGCTCCAGCGTTACCTAGGGAAGTACGTGTATGGACTAGATGCCGAGAGCTTGCGCATCTCAGTATGGAGGGGTGACGTGGAGTTGAGGAACTTACGGCTCAAGCCAGAAGCCCTTGAGGAACTCAACCTTCCCATCACTGTGAAAGCAGGATTGCTTGGCCGTTTGACGCTGAAGGTAGCGACTGAGGAGTACAACCTTATACAACCAACAGTGCTTCACCTGTCAGATGCTGGGTTATGTAGTGCAGAGATAACCAGCACTGATGCTGACTATCCTTTCTTGTCAATATTGCTGACCCTATTAGACGGTTTGTTGCATGCTGCTTGGTTCTGTTGGGTGCGCAAAGGCAGAAATAGCCCAATCAGCGCAGTGTTACTTCTTGTCCGCATGCTATGTGCTGTCGCAGCTGCCAAACCAGCAGCCAAAGAGTAAGCAACGTTACCTGCTCAGCACATGCATGTTTGTAGGTCCCATGGTCAAAACTTGGCAAGGAGCCTGTAGTGGCAGAGTTCGACAGGCTGTACCTTGTGGCCTGTCCAAGGGAGGATGAAAGCAAGACTGGGGTCTGTCCTAGCTCAGCTGACACTGCAGGACGAGCAGAGGAGATCGAGTGCGATGCAAAGCGGAAAAGAGTCAATAAAGCAGAGGAAAAATGGTTGGAGGTCAGTTGCACAGCTGCTGTTTTGCATGCTGCAGTGTTGTGTCAGTTCCGATATCCCTCTCCTGCAGCCCATGCACTCGCTGAAGTGCAACAGAACCAGCTAGAAGTCTGCTTGATGGATGCAGCACTGCTCATCAAGCCCTCTACACCTGTGACCAAAGTCAGCAATCACAGCAATCGTCTTCATCGGCCGTTGTCTTGTGTGGTGCAGGAAGTGGCGGCGAAAGACATCAGCGCAGATGCAGCAACTGGCAATGAGGGTGGCAGCACCGGCGCAGTTGGAATGTTCCGAGCTCTGGTTGATACCATCATTGGCAATCTTGAGCTGCATATCACCAATGTGCACATACACTATGAGGACACTACCAGCAACCCAGGGCACAGCTTCTGCATCGGCATTATGTTGCAGGAAATCAGTGGCCACACAGCAGATGCTGATTGGCAGCGGGCTTTTGTGTCAGCAGATGCCTTGAAAACACTTCGAAAGGTGAGTCCTTGCTTGCAGCACACTCAGCTACCCAACAGCACATGATCATGTAGCAGCACTTGACCATGTGCAGCAGGGGTCTGTGTTCATCTGTCACACACACGCTTCATGTATCTCTCTTGAAGTATGCAAGCATGAGCAGCTCCTCGTGTGCATTAGACATACAGTATGCTCATGTCAGCTTCAGAGACTGAAATAAGTCCCGATTGCTACTTTGCAGAGTGTGAAGCTGCAGTCGCTTGCTATCTACTTTGACTGTGATGTGCCGCTGTTGAACCCTGGCAAGCGCTGGGACCTCATCACTCGTGAACGATGGGATGAGCTGTTGCTGCCGGCAAATCACACCAAAGGCTGCAGCACACATGGTGACCATTCCATGGGAGCCACCAATGGCTCACTGTCAGCTGATACAGCGCAGACAAGCTATCAGCAGCAGCTGCACCAGTTCCTGCTGTGCCCTGTTGACGGAACTCTGCACTACATGCGGCGAGGCAGGCAGGCTCGTGTGTTAGAGACTGATGCTGAGCAGGAGATTCACCTCAAGCTGCAGTCTATCAGTGTGCGGCTGCACCAGCTGCAGTACCAGAGTGGTCAGAAGCTGTTGCAGGAGTTTGACACATACGCAGCAAGTGCACCTTACAGAAATCTACGTCCCCAGTGCAGACCTGCAGCAGGTAGGGTGGTCACTGATTGATCAGTAGTGTCCTGCACCTTGACAGACCTCATTGCATGTGCCACAGACTGAATCAGGTACACACTGTAGGTCGATGCTGTTGTCACTGCACTGCTGAAGCACTTTTGCGGTGGTGATCATCCCTGCAAGCCTGTCTATGGCAGCTGCCCGTCTCTGGCACCCCATAATTGCTTCTGTGTGCTTGCAGGATCTGGTGCTCGGTTGTGGTGGCGGTATGCCATAACGGTTGTGAAACGTCAGCAGCAGAACTACAGCAGCCAAGCATGGCAGCAGCTGCGTCAGGTTGCTCTCAACCACAAGCAGTACGTGCCAGCATACGTCCGCTACCTGCAACAAGGGAAGCCACCCAGCGACGAAAAGACCATCGCAGACATGGACAAGGGATTGGACGAAGCAGTCATCCTGCTGTTCAGGCGCATGGCCCATGCCAAGTATAAGGCAACCAAAGCAAAGTCTGCTGCGGCAGACACTGGCAAACAGCAGCATCAACAACAGACCTGGTTAGGCTGGTTGATGGGTGGCGGCCACAAAGCGAAACATCAGGAAGCGAAGAAGACTGCTGCGGCTGCTAGTGCTCCTGAAGAGGCAGAGGATTTGTCCTTGGGAGTTGAGGAGTGGAACAAACTTGAGGACATATTGTCACAACAGGCGGTGAGTGGCTGTAGTAGAGCAGTGTGCAGGAAACCATGCAACGCTGCAGAGAGTATGATGAGTGCAAGAGATGTTTTCGCCCTGCGGGATTCAGCTGTGAAAGGTCCATATTGTCTATCCTCTGCTGACAATGTCATAATACGACACGTGTTGTCTGTATGTGGTGTGTACCTTCAGGCTGCCCTTGGTGAGGACCAGCAGGACACTCCCGCCACTGTGAAGTCCATCATGACAGTGAAGGTTGATGTGGCTGCCATGGAGCTACAGGAGAGCAGTGGACGCCTCATCATGCAGGCAGCAATGGGTGGTGTGGATAGCCAAGTTGTGGCATACCCAAAGACGCAGGACATCACCTTCTCGGTCTTCAAGGTAACCAGCAACCCAGTGTGTGATAGCCTGGAGCTTGTCCAGAGCTCACTCTCCCAGCAAGTATGCTGCCACCTGTAGGGCCTTGTATGTGATGCACTCATTGAGACTGCCTTGCACCCTGGTAGCGGCTTGTTGATGTCAAGCCACATTAATCTCAAGCTCTTTGCGTCTGTCCACCCCGCAGTTTGGTGTGACATCTTCTCATGGTCCTCTCATGAGCTCTGGTGTCATCACTACTGACCGCAAGGCAGCATCTCCTGGAGCCCCAGGCAGCACCACAGGTGGTGGGAAGGCCATGTCCTTACGCCTCCTGCGCAACCCTCAGGATGGCAGTGCAGACCTGCTGGTGCAACTGGCCCTGGCACCCAGCTATGTGACGTACAACAACACAGCTATCCAGGATGTCATGGAGTTCTTCAAGTCAGAAGAAGCTCTGGAGCTCAGCAGATTGCAAGCACAGGCAGCTGCTCGCACAGACAAATTGAGACGGATGGCCCAGCTGCAGCTGAAAGCCCTGTCTCAGCGTAATCAGCAGCAGAGAGCACGCATGCGGCTGTTCATGACACTGCATGCCCCCAAGGTGGCAGTGCCGGGTAAGTTTGGTTGCGTGTACATGCAAGCAGCAAGTTGTGCTCCTGACATGCAGATGTCAAGATGACATGCACATTTTGTTCAGACTACATCCTTGCAGGTGCACTTGCCAATACTGCGTCTGCTTGTTAGAACATTTGTGAGAGTCTGTGGGAGTGTTGTTCTTGGAGTTCGAGATTCAGATGCCTATTGCTAGCTCCAACTGATGCTTGTTTGTGGGCAAGCTTCAACAATCATGCTTTCCTCCATCTGCAGATGCCTCAGGCAGAAGCACACTGATTGCTGACCTGGGTTGCTTCACCGTCAGAACAAATACCCAGGCCAGTGAAACAATGTCTCAGGATGAAGCAGCCATCTATGAGGCCTTTGTGGTAAAGGTGGATCATGTCTCTGCATACCTGCTTGATGGACCTTTTGCATGGCCCACCACAGACGAGCTGATTGCAGCCTCAGCAGTAGCAGAGACAGATGGCGTCTTTGCTAGCAGTCAGCAGCAGCAGACTGCGGTAGCTGTCAGTGTTCTTCAGGGGCTGCTAGCCAAGCGAGCACGTGTGGTTCCTCTGTTGGATAGGTTTGGTCTTGGCGTAGACCTCCAAGTTGCCACTAGTGTGCACCCTAGGTAAGACAGACAGATATGACTTGACAGTGGGTCAGTGAGCGCTTGTGTGTCAAGGTGCAAGTTGACATGCACCACAGGATACATCAATGACTAGAAGATGCACCATGCTATGCATCATCAACTGTCCTGCTGCAGGTATCCAGTCTTGCGGCTTGCTGTCAGTGCTTCACCCCTCAAGCTGCACTTGAGTCCATATCGCTATCAGCAGCTGATGATGGTGGTGCAGTTTATTGCATCACCACCACCAGCGCAGGAAGGGCAGGAGGCAGCTGTAGCACCAGAAGCATCTGCTGCATCAGTTGACAAACCGCTGTGGATGACTGACGCAGAGTATATGACAAAGGTTAGCACAGCATTCTGGACAAAGTATCATATCTACCTGTTAGCCATCAAGTAACTCTTGCATGCCTAATCGGTCCGATTACAGCTACATGATGGCACCCTCTCACGGCGATGTGCACCTGGGGGGTTGTATAGCTGATCGACTGGTTGCAAGCGAAGGAATCTGAGATCCAAGCTCAAGTCTGCTGTGCTGTGCAGGTGTCTGTTCTTGCCTGGGAAGGTATGGGTGGTCGTGCTGCCAAGTGGCAGTCTCATCGCTGGCTTCATGTGTGGAGAGGCCGTCTGTACCTCACTCCACACAAGGAGGATCCAGAGATCTGCCTCTCACGCACCTATTGGTTGAACTACAGAGTGGTGCAAGTACCACCTGAGGTCAGTGTAATGTTGCTGTCAGATGTTGGGCGAAGATTCATCAATTAGGCGGTTGTTGATGCCATACATCTGCTGCTGATGCTGCTTGCTGCACTAGTGTGATGCCTGTCAGTATCAAGCATAGCATAGCAAGTGTAGTCTGTTTGTGCACTTACAAAGAAAGGTCAAGCTTGTTCCCCTGTGACTCCCTGTAGGTGGTTGGTGGCTCTGACATTGTGCTGGCTGTCATCCCAAAGAATGTCAAGATAGATGCAGTGACTGAGAGTCCTGATGCAGTCATCATTCGGGCGCCTGATGCAGTCACTGGCAAAGAGCTGCGTAAGAGACTCATGGCATCAGCCAACCAGATGGCAGCAGTAGCCGGTCTGTTGGAGGTGAGCTGCACCTGCGATGAGGCATCTGTGTGCACACTTTGCATGCAGCGTGGCTTATTCCTTGGATCCAGCTATCTAATGCAGGTATCAAGCCCTGCACTTCTGATCACCGTGAAGGCTCTGGCTCATGGCTTCATCTTGTGGTGTGCAGCTTGGAGATGCCGAGGATGAAGATGCTGCTGTTGGCACCACCAAAGATGTCTTCGATGAGCTGTTCAGTCACCAGCTACTCCTGCAGCTGTACGGCAGTATCAGTGAGGTGTCACTTTTGGTTGGCGGCCGAGCACCTGTGAGCTGGTGGCCACCACCTGAGCTAGATACCATACCCAGCAGCAGTAGCCTGACAAACACGATGGGATCCTTCTCGGCCCCTGCAACATCTGCTGGTGGGACAGCAAAGACAGAGGCAAGCACCAGAAGCATCTCTCCGCAACCAGGCGGCACCTCTGCTGCATCAGCTGCCCTGACTGCCGTGAATCGTGCAGCGACAGGCAGTAGCGCAGAAGGTTTGAGTATGTTGGTACCTCTGGAGGAAGAGGTTGACCTGGTTGCTATCAAGTTCCAAGGGGCTCAAGTAGGTGTCACCAAGGGTGGTGATGGGTTCATCACTGAGGTTGCCATGGCGGCTTTGACTGTGGATGATCTCCTGGTGGGAGAGAAGAACCCTGACAAGGCACATATGGCCAGATCAAGCATTGATTGGGACAAGCACCAACAACAGCAGCAGTCTGCTGATGTGCCAGCTACTACTCAACCTGGTAAGGAAAGGTCACTGCAACTGCTTGCAGCATGCAGGCATACAAGGATCTAGTGTGGCATGTTGCATCTGTGTGTTGTTGATTGTCAGGACAGTGATCTGTTTGCGGAAGGGGGCTCTCAGGTCACTCTGTGTGTGTGGTTGTGCAGCTACCCCGGCTGCAACACCAGCACTGACATCAAGCACAGGCGACCCTGCAGCTAACCCTCAGATTCAGCAACCGCAGCCGTTATCCACCACACCATCTGCAGCAGTGGATGCAGCTGGTCAGCCGCTCGCAGACTCCCCAAGTGGCTCCAACCCGCCCAGCCGAAGCAACACAGAAGATGAGGAGTTCTTTGACGCTGAGGAGGGAGATACAGCCACACCCAGAAGAAGGCGGCTGTCATCTGCCAGTAGCTCATCAGCCGCCTCTGGCGCAGTGACTAGTGTGGAGGACGCAGATGCCAACAATGCACAGTTGACAGCTACTGGAGTGCCTCCTGCAGCTGCCGCGCTTGCTGCTTCGGCAGCTGCAGCTGGGCAGCCGGTGCACGCTGCTCTGCAGCTTTTAGAAGGCTTTGGCCTTGATGTTGATGATGCAAGCTTCATTGCTGCACCATCATTTGTATCAGCAATGACAAGCTTCACAGCAGCGAGTGGATCTGCAGGTTGGGACACTGCTGGTGCAGCAGGCAGCAACAGCAGTAGCGATCCGGCCAAGCAGGAGCTGGTGCGGCTTCGCTTTGCCCAGTACAGTCCCAACAGCAACAACTACACTGGTTTAGATGTTGAAGTGTTGTTGAAGCTTTCCACGCTGGTGTTCTACTGCAACAGACCTACTGTTGCAGCTCTCATGGTGTTTGGTACTGACCTGGGCGCCATCAACACACTGCTGTCATCACAAGCAGGAGTCCAGCATGTGAGACAAGGAATTTTTGACTTCTTCAGAAGCAGTCATATAGGCACTTGGGGCTACATCTGCATTGTGTCCAGTATGATCGATCTGTGTCCATGTCACCTGTCCTCTGACGACCATCTACTGAGTATTGCAACAGCAGATGCTCATTTTCTGCTCTGCTGGTTGCGGTGTTGCAGAAGGAGGCTGATGGAGGTGATGCAGCCGCATCTGCAGAGACAGCTACCACTGACAGTGAGTCTGTCAGTGACATTCAGCTGGTCAGGGGTGGGGGAGAGCAACGCACTCTGTTCAAGTTAACCCTGCAGGTGAGGGCCCTGGTGCAGGAAGATGTATCTGCATTGCATGCTCTACTGTAGTTCACAGAGATGAAGTTGTGCAAGGGGTTGCATTAAGCCAGCTGCTGCCAGCTTCATTTGGTTGTGTACTGGCAAGTTGGCAGCCCACAGACCGCAACATCGTCACATCACCTCAGCAGTCCTGCTAGTATGCATTGGCAATAGCTGTATGCAAGACAACAGCTAAACTTACTTAATGCCTACCCTTTGTGCTCACAGGTTGCCAAGGTAGCCCTCCACCTCAATTATGAGGGTGATGTGTCCACCCCTCTTGCAATCGGCTCCATTGATAACTTCACCCTGCAGCTGGCTGTGCATCCTACAACCCTGCAGTTAGACACCAGCCTGGGTAATCTTGTTGCTGAGTATGGTTCACTGCCAGTAGGTCATCCCAACAGGGTGATGGTGTCAATGAGGGATGAGCAGGCAGGAAGTCTCATCGAAGTCACCTTCAAGTGAGTACCATGCTGGCCTTGGCATTTTACAGGCTCAGTGTGACACAATGTCTGTGTGCCATATGCCAGCATCGTAGATGACTGCTGTCCTGTTTGCAAAACTTGACAAGAAGATGAACTGCTTGCACCTGTTGTCTGTGGTTACTGCTTATGCTTGGGCCAAGACGTCTGGCAAACCCAGTTTGCAAGATGGCACACTGAATACTGCTGCACGTTGTTGTGTCATTCGCTCCTGCAGGATGCACTCTGTTCAGGAGTCCTTTGTAGAGCAGCGTGTGCCTGGAGGCATGCAGTACATGAGTGTGGTGACCCACTTGTCTACTGTGCAAATCATCTTCATGAACAAGTTCCTTGTAGAGTTCCTGGACTACCTGGCAGGTGTGCTGTCAAGCTGCAGCATGTGTTGGTTTACATCAGCGCACTTTGCATGGGTCAAAGCACTCATCACTTGCTCCACCCTACCCTGCAGAGGCTGCAGACTATTCAATAGGTCCACCACCACAGCGTCTGCGGTTCTGACTTCAGACAAGCTGAGTGGGTTTGTCTTTGTACAGCATGTCACCTCTTATCTGTGCGCTGTTCTGCTTGTCAGCCATGTTGGCTATGCAGGCAAAGCCAAAGCAGCAGCTGGACAACCATGAGCAGCCACAGCCTACACAACAGCAGCAGCCACAGCAGCAGGCATCTCAGCAGGCATCAGCCGCAGTTGTCAGTCAGGCAAGTGACAAGCCCCTTGTGTTGTTGCTGGATGTTGCGTTGGATGCTCCTGTGCTTGTGCTCCCTCTGGTCAGCAGGAGTGATGATCACCTTGAAGTTGACCTTGGGACCTTGCAGCTGTCAAACAGAGTGGTGTGGGAGATGCGCACCGAGGACAAGCAGAAGCTGCTGGTGGATGAAATGGAGGTGAGAAGGTTGACATAGTGTGCAGGAGGCCAGTTTGAGCTAGTCTTATCTGTCTTGTCAGCAGCAGCTAGCCAGTTGGAGATGCTTGCTTGCTTGCAGGCAGGCATGCAACTAGGTGTGAACTTGATATCTTGGCAAGGTGACTGGCTGATATTGAGACTCCAGAGCCCTGCCATATTTCTTGCACCCATATGTGCTGATCTGCTATGCTCCATGTGTCATGGCAGGTAAGGCTCCAGAAGGTCAGCGGCTGTGTGGTGAACAACAACACCCGTGGCCGTAATATCATCAGAGAAATGGGAGAGGGTGTCACTGTCTTTATCCGGCGTGCTTTGATGGCTGATCCATTGCCCATACCACCAGTCACCACTGCAGTTACTGTACCCAAGCTACGTGCCTCACTACTAGATACTGAGTATGCACTCATCCTAGCAGTGCTGTCAGGCAACTTCAGCGAAGCAGCAGACATCCCCCGCAGCATAGCTTGGCTACACCAGCAGCTGCTACCTGATCATCTTGTGGCTGCTGCAGCAGTGGGGGCAGGAGGTGCTGCAGTAACAGCTGCGGCAAACAGCATTGCCAGCAACCTTCCAGCTAGCAACACTGCAGCTGCTGCAGGCACAGGGACATCTGCAGGTACCTCTGCAGGGCAGGACTCAGATATTGAGCTGAAGAAGGGCGTAGTATCAGACTTCGGTTGCACGAACAGCAGCCTGCTAGGGCTTCTATGTGACCTGTCCACAGTCAAAACGACTGTCAGCATTGAGCAAGCCCAGCTTATGTTGTGGAATGCCCAGCCCCAGGGACTCCCTCCTGCAGCTGTTGGGTCAATTGAGTTCAGTAACATGTGGGTTGCTGTCAACATGACTCAGGCTGGCAGTATGCTGCTGTCTCTGTCGATACCCAGTGTCTGTGCAAGGGATTTGAGGGCTGGGGTGCCCAAGGAAGCTTCCCTAGTGCTTTCCACAGCTGAGATCGGAGCTTCAACAACAGCAGCAGCGGGTTTGGCAGGAACTGGGGCCATACCATTACCATCTGGGTGCCCGAAGAATAGATCAGCGTCAGGCGGTGGCACTGCAGATGCAAGTAGCTGTGAGCAGTCTGGCAGCTGCAGCAGTAGCAGTGGCCCAGCCAGCAGCCTGTTGCCCTCTCTTCTGACCTTAGAGTATAGGCAGGTCAAGGGGCTGGATCCTGAGCCTGTATCAGCTCTGCAGGTCAGACTGCAGCGGCCAACACTTGTGCTGGATGTTGGTTTCATCATGAAGGTCCTGCACTTTGTAGCACCTACAGCAGGACTGCAAGGTCCCGTGCCACGCCCATTTGAAACCCGCGAGATACACCTAGGCCCTGAGCCTTACTTAGCTGCGGATCACCTGTGGCTAAGTCCAGAGTACCGCATCATTGCTGATGCGCCAGGGTTATCTGAAGCCGTATATGATGGGGCAGGTCATGCACTTGTACTGCCAGATTCAGTACCAGCAGTTGAACATGTCCCCCTAATAGTGGTAGGCAGGGGCAAGACTCTGCGTTTGAAGAATGTCAGGATCATCAACCGCCAGGCTATGGCTGGTGTTCTGCAGCTGGGTCCAGGAGCTAGGTTGATAGCTGATGACAAGGATGGGGTTACCTGGCATGATGCTGATGAGCTGGCTAGGCTGAGAAACAAGCACGGAAGGTAATTTTTTTTTGCTTGTCTTGCTTTTCTCAACAGTCTCACGGTAGGTGCATCTCTCGAGCAGGAGTCGGTCTTTTCTGTGTCTCGAGGCACTGTTTAATCTGCTCTTGGACAGGGTTTTGATCATTGTGTTTGACTGCTTCCCCAACATGCAGGCACATCTTTGGCAAGTCTGCCAGACTGTATCATGCTGCCCAGCAGAACCAGCTGCAGCAACCACAGCCAGCCGCAGCTGCGGGCAGCATGAACATCAGCGTGCATGCAGTTGGTGCTGCTGTTTACTTGATAGATGCCCATGCAGCACCCACAGAGGCTGCAGTGCAGGATGTACAGTATGATGGTGTCACTGAGAGCACTGATGCTGATGTGCCTCCCGCTGAAGATCAGCAAGACGCTGGGGATGTTGGGGGGTCTTCTGATGTCCCTATAGTTGTGGAAAGCATCAGACGCAGTAGTGCTGGTGCACACCATGAGGTTGACAAGAAGGCAGGGCAGAGCCCATTGCTGAAGATGTTGGCCATGTACCTAGACCTGGGACTGGACATTGTGACACAGGTAACCTGGTGGACAGGGCTCTGAACCTTTGTCATGTGACTGACGCCATAGTATTGCTTAATGTCAACACCTTTGTTCAGACACATGTATGGGACTGCCAATGACTTTGGCAGCTGCAGTCGCTGCACTAGCACCTCCCTGATGGACCTCATCATGCAGGATGACTGACTTTGGGCATGATGCTGTTTGCTTACCCGCGTCTTTGCCCTCTTGTGCGTGTAGGGTGAAAATGCAGATATAACAGCTCAGCTGCAGGGCTTGTGCATCAAAGCACAAGCACGTATGCTGGAAATTGCAACTGCTGCAACAGAGACAGCAGATGGTGCGTCAAAGACTGCTGGGGCAGTTGCAGACAGCCAAAGCTCCAACATCCGACCAGCAAGCAGTCATGAAGTTGCAACTGGTATCCTGGAGCCATGTGATGTCAAGCTGGTGGTCAAGCAGTCCGCTACAGTGCAGGACTACAACATAGACATCAGTGCACTGCAGCTGCGCTTGTCACCAGATGTCATGCAGCTGCTGCTGCACCTACAACAGGTGCGGTGCGTGCACATGGACTTGATCTTTCTGATATCGTGCTACATA
>JARWLF010000686.1:0-16731 GCA_029853055.1 Scenedesmus sp. KT-U
GCCGCAACGCGCAGATCCCAGAGGTAAGCTTCCTGTTCTGAAGCCAGACAGATGTTTGGGAACGTTGCAGTGCCGCACCGTGAGCACTTGCGCACACATGACTGACCTGCGTACTGTAATCTCAACCAGCGACCTCCAGTGTAGTTTGATTGATTGATTACAAGACTGGCCGAGGCCCACTTGTTGGTGTAACACGCACACCAAGACCTCCAGTGTAGTTGATAAACGCAAAATTCACAGCCCAGCCCGGTTCCGTAACTGTCTGTCCAACCGTCATTGACGCTTCGACACCAGAATCCTGGCGTGAGATGCCGGCCCAGACCGAGGAAGTTCATGCCTTGGATAAGCAAAGATCCATGCAACTTCACTGTTCCTGGTCAATATAGGCAATGCTACAGAATGGTAGCAGCCCTTGCTGCAGCAGTTGTGACAGGTGCCATAAGCCTCACTGTGACTCTCTACTGTTTCCTCAGGTCTTAGACCATTGGCATGCTGTCACCGCTATGGCAAGTACAAAATCACACAAGCATAGTTCTTGCAGCCACATGATGTGTTCGCTGAAGATGCTTACCGCCAAACATGCAGGTCCATGTATGCCCACAGCAAGTGTAACCAGATTGATTGTGTTGAGGTCACACAGGATTCAAGCCAGATCAGCTACGGTAGCAGGGGGCACACTCATGACCAACAGGACCCATCTGAGGATACCGCAATAAGCTGTTGGAAACAGTTCAGCTGCTTTGATAGCATCATATGATATGTGACCCCAGAGTTTGTGCAAGAGAACTGTAGGACTCAGACACTGCTAACCTGCCGCAGCACAGGTCAGCTGAGTCACAGCAGCAGACCAAGCATTCCCTGACCAATGATGCGAGCCCTTGACCCTCACCAGGCTACTGCGCAGCATAGATGTGTGTTCTTGTACGACAACATGTACACAACCAGTAATGCTACTGTTCAGCTAGCTGTACAGATCTGACACGCATATTTCCTGACCGCAGCTATTTGGACTTAAGACCAGTCATTGGCATGCACTAACAACGCATGCTCCATCAGCACCAGAAAACATTTCACATATCCAGGGTCAACAGTAGTCTGTGACAGCGAGTCTCAACATACGCAGAACAGACCAGCATGGGACACATAACTGCAACAGGTACCTGCAGCTGAGTCTCACTCTGACATTAAACAGACCACACTCTACATATGGCATATCAGGGTACACTTCAGAATGACCTGATATGTGTGTGCCCATCCTTCATGTCATCGCTGACAATGCCAGATAGCTCTGACAGCAGTCCAAAAAACCAGCGCCCATACGCAACATGCAGACACTGCTTGGTCGCTGTGTCGCTAAATCCAATATGCACAGGCAGCTATCAGTAAAACCTAGATACAATCTTATAATGATACCACGGCCTAGGCTGCAGCGTTGTGTACACCTGCAACCTGCATAGATGCTATACTGACTGAAACTCCTCGCAGTAGGTCCTCAAGGCTGAATCACTTGACAGATCATAGAGCCTGAGGCACAAAGATACACTCTCTTGACATTCCCGCAGAAGCAGGTTATGCAGCATCAAGACTTATCCAACATGTGTGGGTAAGAACAGACAACCTTGCAACAAAGGTTGACAAGACAGCTTGAACCCAGCAAACCCTGCAACACACAAGAGAACTCTCTACAGCAGCAGTACTGCTGCAGATCATCATATGCTGCTCTCCTGCAGCTCAATAGCATGTGAAGCACTGGCTTGCTGCGCCTTTGCAACGATGTTATGCATACTGGCCAAGTGCCCTTCCGCCTCAGCCGCAGTTAGAGGCAGTACCTGCACACGCTCGCCTGCTATTGGCTCAACAGAGGCTGCCCACTGTTCACTGCTACTGGCAAGCCTGATGACAAAGAATGGTACAAAACATACTGCTAGTAACAAGCCTCCTACAATGTCACTAACATTGTGGCGATTGTCTATGAACCGGGATGCAGCAATGCCCCACGGCCAGGCGATGTCAAACAGCAGCAGGACGATGACACCAAAGCTGACCAGTTCCCCCCTTAGCTTCGCCAGCCAAGACGGGTTTGGTGGCTGCAATAATTTGGCAGCAAGAGCACCTTTATCTCTCCAGAAGACACACCATACGAGGTACAGTGCTGCATACAGGCCGATAGCCATAGAGCAGCTGGAGTGACCAGACGGAAAGCTCAAACGACCATCTTTGACTGACTTTGCACGGTCAGAAGTGCACTGCACGGCTACTGACTGGCCAATCTCCAGAGCAGACAGGGCTGACGTCATGTCTGCCGGCTGGCATCTGTCGAGGTAGTCAGGCCTGCAGAAACAACAGTGCCAAGTAATGCCAGCATGAGTAGTCAATTCACAGCTTTCTTTCTGAATTTTCATCACTCGTGTAATCACTGGAAGATGCAAATGGATAGCTCATTGGTCATGACGTCAATATGGACTCATGGCAGGCTATTGCGGCAGATGCAGTGAAGTTGTCATGCCATACAGTGCAGCATATGGCTTTCTGATACTTATTTTCAGCAGGGTACGAAAAGATGCTGACAGCGGTGACCCACCTCAAGCGACCACATATGCGTTTGAAGAGCTCTGTCAAGAAACCAACTACTGCAAGAGCTGCCAAGGCTGCAAGAATGATGTTCACTAGCATCACAGACGCCCTTCTTTTGTTCTGTGCTACAAACACGTACTCTATCGCCACTGCTGTGATGAGAAGTACGATGAAGGGAACCAACAACGCCAGCCAGAATGGAAAGTCGTGGTCCGCCATGTACTGGTAACTGATGGTGGCATCATACAGTAGCACTGGCCTCTGCACAGCCTGAATATCCTGCACAGCTGCTGTGACCGCTCCAAAAACGATTATAATAGCCACAGATGCGAGGTCTAACTGTTTGACTGCGCCATGCCAGGTCAACTCATCGTTTCTCCTGGTCTGCTTTGCCATGGTGTAGCCCTGGTCAGCTGCAACGTGTCCAGCCTCGACCGGCCGTATCACCCACACAGCGCTGCACAACAGACGCCTTGTGTTACTACTCTGATCGTTATGCCTTCCGATACTGTAGGCAAACCTCCGCAACTGCATCAGCTACACATGCTGATAGTACGTCGTGGAATAAAAAAGGTCGTATGTGGCTTCATGCACCGTCCGTCTGGCCTCACAGAGTCTCACACATTTGAGACTCTAACACAGCGGGAAGTTGAGGTTTGCTCAGGCTTGCAATCCAGACTATTGCAGTATCAGACTGACTCAGTGCGTGCACTGCACACAGGGCACACCTTCTAGCAAGTTACAGTGCCTTTGATTGTACAAACACCGCAGAGAAGATCAACGCCAACTTTTGCATCCACCTTATCACCAGAATCTGTGGTGCATACTTGTAGCTTGACAATAAGCGATCTCTGCTTAAGGTGCGTTTGGGTGCTAGTCCTTATATCGCCGCGCGCGCGCTGCAACATGCGTTGTCAAGTCATAACTTGCTTGCCGGCCTGCACTTCGCTTAGAATTGTTTTATTGATTGTCTGCATTTGCTCTGCCGGCTGCCTCAAAGCACCCTTACTATCAGTCACTGATAGTTAGCACTGAGTGCAGTAACACTAGTGCTGCACAGTACTGACAACGTGCAGCAGTACATAAGCAGCTTGCTGGCTGCCTGGATAGAATATATAGGCTTGTGTGCTGCTTGTGCGACTGGCCATCGTCATCACTAGTGCGCAGGCTAGCGCCACATCATCTGCCTCCTGATTCCAGCTCACCACACAGGCTGCCGCTTGCTGTGGTACGGTCCCGGGCTACGCTGCCAGGGCAACTTACTCACCATCTGTTCACCCTATGTAAAAGAAAGGGAATTTGGCTCATGCAGCAATCGTAGGCAATAAATGACATTAGCATAAAAAGCTATGTGCAGGTAGTGCTGGTTTATTGGTGTATGGTCGAGCTGGGGTCGGAATACTGTCCGCGAGTCTCAAGTCACAGCGTGTGCCAGTACCACACAAGTAGCGGCCCTAGATGCATGTGAAAGAAAGGGAATTTGGTGCATGGTGCATGACATGTTCAATAAGACATGACATGTTCAAGTTGCCTGCTGGTTATATCTCGCGCGTGCTTTGATAGTTTCTTATACACGCTTAGAGCGTCTGCCAGCAGTTGCTGCCCAGCAGGCTTGCAAAGCTCACCATGCTGCTGCAAGCTGCCTGCCACTACAGCATGACGAGCACTGAGAGCCCTCGCTTCTCTTGGCCATCACTGTCGTGCTGTTATCGCTGGGAGCCCGGATACAGTTCGACTGTATCTAGTGACTGGCCCACCCCCGCCATTGGACAGCAGCAGATTGTGATGCAAGAAGTGTGCCGACATGCCACCCAAACAGGATGCTGCTTATTCCTCCAGTTCTTCCCCTTGAAGCTGACGTTGATCAAGCAGGAGAATGTTGCGATAACACTATCAGGTTGATGCAAGCGCAAGATGCACAGATGCGAGCTTGCCATGCAGTGCATGCCATGTATGGCAGCAGATGCAACCAGGACCAATGAACCTTCGGTACCTATAGTTGGATCCTCACGATGCGCCTGGTGCCGTAATATGCAGTATTTGTGGTGGTGGTGTGTCTCTGGGCATAGCAACTGCGTCTGTGACAGCGTCAGAGTGTCTGCTAACTCTGGGATCCCTGATCTCCGGAGCTGGGCTGTTAGTGAGGGACCCCTTCAAGCTGTTGTCATGAGTGTTGTGTCTACAAAAAACCTCCTACATTCAGCAAGAGCGGTCCGCGCTATGTTTCTACGCTGAAGATGCACACACAGCGATCAGGCTCAAGTGCCTATCACCTAGGTGCCTATCACCTGTCGGCTGCTGTGCAGGCCCAAGAACACTGTGAGCACCAGGCAACGCACCATGACATGCAAGAGTGGTTTCCATTCTATCTTACTTTCAGTTGGTCACGTCTCATGTGCAAAATGTGAACTGTGTGTAAGCCAGTACAGCTGATCAAGGATGCGTCGGTTGCGCCACTGCGGTATGCTTCAGCGGCCTGATTAGTCGGTGGCTCCTCAAGTGATATTCCGGGACAGGTGTACACCCCGTAGGGCCATGCATGCGACTGTCATATCGGCTCAGAAAGCATCGTTGACTAGGGCTTCAGGGGCCACGAACCAGAGTCCAACGAACTGCATCAAGGACGATCACCGCTGAGTTCGTGCTTTATGCTGAACAGGCGCCTGAGACCATCTTTGCCCTAGTGATCACATCGAAAACACTGCATCGAGCGCACACATCGAAAGGGGGTTGTAATCGTGACAACTCATTCCTTGGAGCGTACCTCAATTCTTTCTTGCCTAGAAATCCCCTGTCATATAGCTGCTGTGATTACAGAGTATACGTGGCTTACAGTGTCATACAGGCGTCCGTTGCCAGATGCAGCAGCTGCCAGTTTGCAAAAGCAGCAGGCTTGCGCACAAGGCAGGGAAGGCTTGTCTGGTGCTCAAGGTAGGTTGAACACCTTGTAATCATTGTACAAGACAGTTATAGCAACGTGACTCTTCGATGGTTTTGGTGATGGGCATCCCCATTATTGGTGCGGTTGGTTACAGGCTCAACTGCTGCAACCTGGACATGTTTCACGTGGGCACAAATCGCAACGAGTACAGCTCAAACAAGGGCAGTATCTGACAGCAAAGTGTGTCAATAAAACACAGCAGCAGGCAAGATATGTCATTGTAAGAAGCACTACAGAGGTAGTCAGCAGTGGGAGTTATACTGCCATATCCAAAGGTGTGTTCTGTGCAAAGCATACATATAGGTTGTCGCAGTCTACGGACTCGACCTTGCTGACATGCCATGAGCGAGTGTTCTGACTGCAAAGACTAGGATGCATGATCCTCATGGTTACTTGCGTACCGCAAGACTCCTGCAAACTCAGTCAGGCGGTGCAGGAGAGATCTATAGCGGACAAGGGATCAAAGATGCGAAAGCACAACAAGTGAAAAGAGATCAACAGTGTGCTGTGTATGTTTTACCTGTATCATTAGGTTCTCCCAGTCCACTGGGCCCCAGTAGAGACGGTTCAGTCACAAATTTTGCAGTCTTCTCTCATGCTGCAACATCTATGGCGCTCGTCCTGCACAACCCAGCCAATGGAGAGCGCCAGGAGATACCCATGCACAAGTCAGGTATGCTTGTAGACAGCCTGTACTGTCTGCGATCGCACATCTGAGCAACGTATCAGTGTGCAGCTGCTGGTGTCTTGCATGCCGTGTCTGCTGCAGCCTGTTCAGGATGGACCTATGCCTTTGTCATAGACACAATGAGAGGTGGTGATAAGCTACAGTAGACAGCATTGCTACTGTGCTCATGGCTCTGAGTCTACTTCAACAAGCATCTTGAGAAGGTATCCTGCATGTTGTGACCAACTAGCAATCTCCTGCACAAGCTGCCTCTGGAGTTGTATCAGTGCCCTGCCATGCTCTGTCTGTGCAGGTGATGTCTGGCATGTTGCTGTAGATGGGTTGCCCACAAGTGGCGTGTGTTATGCCCTGCGTGTTGGTGGCAACGGAGGCTGGGAGACTGGGTACAGATGGGACAAGAGTAGGCTGCTGTTGGATCCCAGAGCTCCATTTGTTGCTGGGCGCACAACTTGGGGCCAAAGAGAGGCAATTGAAGAGTTTGAGCTGAACGTGAGCGTTAGCCGATGATGGGAGTGCTTGTGTACCTCAGCAGCAGTGGCTTCTGCAACGTCTGTTCTGTCGGTTTATGACATGGGTACAGGCTGCCAGCATCTGCAGTTTCGACGAGGGTCTTGCGCCGCCATCAATAGTATGCTGGCAATTGAAATATGGGCACCAAGCACATGCAGCTTGTGCCTGCTCAGTGCAGTATGCTATCCTAGTCAGAACCTAGCATGTACTGGCAGCATCCTCCAACCACTTGACAGTGCAGCTTTACTGTCTTCTGGCTTGCAGAAGGGCAGTGTTTGGTGGGGCACATTTGATTACGACTCTCAGTTTGACTGGGGTCATGATTACAACAGACCAAACCACTCATTGAAAGACCTCGTCATCTATGAGATGAGTGTGAGGTGCTTCACTGCCAGCAAGTCATCAGGATTGCCAGCAGATAGGAGAGGAACATACCTCGGTGTTGCAGACAAGGTATGCTGTTGCTGTTGGGTGAAGTGCCCAGCACAGGCACACTCCCTTGTCCCTCTTTGCAAGCAGAAGCAAGGAGTCGCAACTTTTGCTCTATCGCAGAAGCTTGCATGCAAGTCATTGTTGCAGCCCATCTCTCCAACATCTGTCGCCCTGCACAGTGTCTGTCACTTCTGTGTTCATTCTGCAGCATCAATATGCCTCATCCCTCTGCAGGTGGATTATCTGAAGTCCCTAGGGGTCAATGCTGTTGAGCTGTTACCTGTGTTTGAATATGACGAACTCGAATTCCAGCGCTGGCGCAACCCGCGTGAGCACATGGTGAATGTGTGGGGCTACAGTCACATGACCTTCATGGCGCCCATGAGCCGCTTTGGTACACCAGGTGCAGGACCCATACAGGCAGCTAAGGAATTCAAGGAAATGGTCAAAACGTAAGTCATCAGCACACAAAGTTAGCTGCATGGAATGTTTTGACAGGCTGGAGCTGGGCAGGGTGGCCACCATGAAGCAGCTGTACGGGCAAAATGTGTGGTTCAACACGTGCTCTGTAGCTCATGCCAACCGTCGGCAGTGTTCGTGTTGTTTGTTGTGTGCCTTGCAGGCTACATAATGCTGGCATCCAGGTGGTCCTAGATGTTGTGTACAACCACACTGCAGAGCTGGATGACAAGCATCCCTACTTGATATCCATGAGGTGCGGGCAGGGGCAAAACATGCATGACCACTGAAAGGGTTGATTTGGGTTTCTGAAGTATCCCCCCAAAGTAGGAGGAATATAACAGTCACCAGATGCATCGCCTGCGCAGGTGCCTGCACCATGTTACCATCGCATGACGTTGGTCAATCTGGTGTTGCAGGGGCATTGACAACATGACCTACTACATGGTGGATCCTCAGCAGTATGTGCAGCTCATCAACTACTCTGGTTGTGGCAACACAGTCAATGCCAATCATCCTGTGGTGAAGCAGCTCATCATTGACAGCCTGGTGCACTTTGTGGAGGAATATCATGTGGATGGCTTCAGGTTTGACCTGGCAAGCTGTCTGTGCAGAGGTAAGGTTGTTCTCTGCATCGTGGGGTCCCTGTTCAGTGAACAAGCCTATCAATCCAGAGGCTGCTGCTGCATAGGAACATCCAGTAAGGTGTGCAGCTGACACTCTATATGTACGTGGTTTTTGGTCAAACAGCAGTTGCTAGGGTGTCCATTGTGATTGAGAACTCGCATCAGCTGCAGTTCTTGTTACCTACACGCAGATGGCAAGGGTCACCCCATAGCTGCCCCGCCATTAATTCGCGAGATTGCCAAACACCCTGTACTCAGCAAGACACACCTGATTGCTGAACCATGGGACCTGGGCATGTATCAGGTGCGAGCTGCAACATACTCTCCTAGAGTGCTGCCTGCAGGCCAGCCAGCAGAATATTAGCAGCAGTAGGATTATTGCTTTGCCAGAGAGCTTGCTTGCTCAGCAAGCACTTACGTATGTTCGGGCAGCCACTGTTTTGTATCTCCAATCACGTGCACTGTCGAGTACTGTTGGGTAAGGTAGACTTCTCTAAACTCTGTTTGTTCTGCTGTGCACAGGTTGGCAGTTTCCCCAACTGGGATGTCTGGGCAGAGTGGAATGGCAAGTACAGAGATGATATCAGACGCTTCATCAAGGGTGATGCAGGTATTGTATGCAGCTGCAGCACTTCTCTTTGTTGCAGCAAGCTGCTTGGATGCGTCTGAAAGGTGTAGTATGACATCATGCCATAATGTGTTCTGGCAACCTGTAAGCCGTTGCATGTCGCACTTTGAACCTCGTCTTCCTGTGCTGCTACTCTGCTTCCTGCAAGTTTGGCATCATATCAACACATCTTCTGTCATCCTGCAGGTATGAAGGGAGGGTTTGCCACTCGTGTCACCGGCAGTGCTGACCTGTATAACTCTCACAACAGGCGGCCTTACCACTCCATCAACTTTGTGACAGCTCATGATGGCTTCAGCTTGCATGACTTGGTGTCCTACAACGTCAAGCACAATGAGGTAGGCAGCAGCAAACAGGTGTCAAGCAGTCTTCCAATATCCAATCTCTGTTGGGGACTGATGGTCATTCACTAAAAGTCATCGTTTGGGTATTGCGCTGTTGTAGCAACCTCTGCAAGCAACATGCATGTGTGTCAGATGTGCTCAAGCAGTTCCAGCACATCGTTGCACCCGTCACATTTTCTGTCCTGCAGGCCAATGGAGAAGGCAACAATGATGGCAGTAATGACAACTTCAGTTGGAACTGTGGCGTAGAAGGTCACACAGGAGATGGTGGTGTGTTGGACATGCGCTACAGACAGATGAGGAACTACCTCACTGCACTGATGGTGTCTGTAGGAACACCTATGATTGTCATGGGTAAGACTTGTATTGCTGATGCTGAGCAGCTGGCTGCCGCCAGCAGTGGTTTCAGTGACCAGCAGGGCAGTGTCTGAGCACAGCAAGCTGCACACCTGAGCAATCCATTGATTGTTGCAGCAGCAGTCTTTGAGCACATGTAGCAGTTGGATTGCAGGTTTGTTACCGGCTGCCCTCTGTGCAGTCCAGGCATCTGTGGGAAATGAGCTCCCTGGTATTGACAAAGAACAGCGGGTAACATACCAGAACATCCTCCTGACAATGACGAATCAGAATCAAGCACCAGAATATTGTTGAATCAGTCAGTAGCATACAAGTCAGCATACACCGTCAGTATATTTTCCCATCTGCTGATAAAGTTCATGTTGCTGTTTATGTCCTGTTGCAATCTGTTGCAGGTGATGAGGTCGCTGTGAGTCATCATGGCAACAACAACTGGTATGGTCATGACACTGAGCTGTCTCACATGCACTGGCCTAGTGAGAATGATGAGCGGCGACAAGCACTGCTGAGGTTCACATCAGAACTTATCAAATTCAGGAGATCATGCCCGCTGCTGAACAGAGAACACTTCTTAGAGTAAGCACAGACAGCTGGTGCATGGAAATGACATGACATTAGATGAATTAGCCAATAATTGAACTTGATCTCTCAGGTATACATTCATGGTTTCTTGTCAATGGTGATGATGGTCATGTTTGGGATGGGCGATATGTCTCATCAGTCTGGTGTGCCAAGACAAACTGTGCAGCCAGCTGTCTTGCAGTTGCATATCAGGGTTAAACTTCACCTTTGCACTGGAGCTTATACTTGCGTATGCAATTGCAGATGATATGTATATTGGTCCAGCTGTGCCCGCAGTACGCAGCTGACAGCGCTTCTTGGCTGTCTTACTTTGTACACTGCTGCACAACTCCTTGTCATATTCTATGATCGGCAGCTGACAATGCTTCTTGGCCTCTCGGTGTGTACATTGAAGTTGACTGATTGCTGACTCTGTGGTCAATCTGTTGCAACTGTCGCATCACAGACCCAAGGACATCACCTGGCACGAAGACAACTGGCACAATCCAGACTCCCGCTTCCTTGCTTGGACTCTCCATGACTCGCACAACACAGGCTTTGGCTGCGTGTACGTCGCCTTCAACGCCCATCCATTTGAGGTCAAAGCTAGCCTACCCAAACCACCAGGCGGGCGCAAGTGGTGTAGGCTGGTTGATACCAACTTGCCGGCACCCAGAGACTTCACTCCCGGGGGTAATGCAGGTGTTGACCAGGTGTACGGGGTGGCTCCGCACTCTGCAATTATTCTGATCTCCAAAGCAACGTGATGGATGGAGTGGCAGCAGCTGTGATAGGGTGTCACCCTGTGGTGACAGCAGATCATGAGTTTGGTAGAAGCACATTGGTTGTTTTTGGCATTGTGGGTTGTGCATCAGATTAGTGAGGAGCAGTAATGAGGGGGCATGGTGCATCAGTAACGCCAGGAGCAGCTCAGGACCACAATGTAAATGGTTTTGAGGTCTGCGATCCACAGGCAGGCTGCGGCTTCTGCTGGCAGATGCAAGCTGAGCTGATAAGCATGCCTCCCTGACTCAGGATTGTTCCCAATTGGGTTTGCAGTAGCTGGGCAAGGTCAAGAATCCCCAACATGGTGTGCATATCCTGCAAGGCCCTTTCCTCTCAGTACAAGTGTCTGGTTGATTGTGCTGGGTTGTCGGCGGCTGGGTCACGTCTGATCGCTGGCCTCCTTACAAGATACGGTTTTAGTGGCAGTTACGTTTGTGCTTGCAGGCTGAACTGCAGTGCGTCCACCGAGTGCTGCTTGTGAATGTGATTGTTCTGAGCATAGTGCCGCTGAGCCTGCCAGGCTCCAGTGCATGGTGAAACCTTGTTGCAACAGGTGTCATTCTCAGCATTGCTCAGTACCTATGTAACACGGTGCCACTGGTGGTGACTTGGTTGTAAACAGCGACAGGTGTACCAAAGGATTTGCGGCCGGTCCAGAGCCATTATGGCAAAGTGACGCTGGCATGTACACTCCCAGGCCTGGCCAGTCGGACTGATGTCTAGAGCCAAGATCATCACCAATGTTACATGCCTCCCTTTGCACACTACGAACAGGTGCAGAGTCTTGGAAAATGAAACTACTGCAAAACTTTTGGTCAGTGACTGACCCACTCGCTGACATCCAGGCTGCTCTGTACCCCCACCCCTTCCACTCTAGTCAACAGCACGTACCCAGCACAACACTATCAACACAGCAGTGCCGCAGCAGGTTCACCACAGACACTGAACTGCAAACACTTCAGCTCAAGTCAGCACAGCACAAGGGCGGAAAGTACTGTCACCTCTCACAAGCTTGTCTTCTTCTCAGGATGACACGGCTCTGGGCGGCGGCCCCAGTGCATACTTGTGCAGCTGTACTGGCCCTTTCTCCTCTGCACATGACCCAGCTAAGCACGCTCTATGCGGCCAGCCTTGAGACCACTAGCAGCTCAACTACTTCTGGTAGAAAGACTCATAGTACTCGACCTCCTTCTTTGAGCCAATCATGAGTGGCACACGCTGGTGCACCTCTGTTGGCTCAATGTCCAGCACACGCTGCTTGCCTGTTGACCCTGCACCACCTGCCTGCTCTGCAATGAAGCTCATGGGGGCGCACTCATACAGCAGACGCAGCTTGCCGTTCTTGTTCTTCTGGTCCCCAGGATAGCCGTAGATGCCTCCGTACAGCAGGGTGCGGTGGAAGTCACCAACCTGTTGGAAACCCAACACCGGTCACAAAGAATCAGCAACAAGGACATGTATGGCTACTGACAAAGGTTCAGACCTGCAGCTGCACGTTGCAGGAGATATACACAACTTCTCCTGCTGTGCCATACTGCCAGCAGCCATATCACAAGACCCATTACACTGCACCTTCTCATACATGAACAGCAGAACTTGCCCGAGTTGATGGCCTCTAGCAGTTCAGCACCTACCAAGCTGCCGATGTATCTTGCGCTGTAGGGCTTTCCTCCCCACTTGCTGGGGTCCTTCAGGCTGTCCATGTAGGCCTTGGTGGGCTCATCCCACAGAGCGTAGTTGCCCTCGTTGAAGGAGTAGATCTTTCCAACCTCAGGAACCTGCAAACATGCAGCACAGCCACAGGAACATACATCTTCAGCATAACACCTCTGTCATCTACATATGTTAGATGCTTCGTTGTTGAGCAGCGCGAACCATGTGAAACTTGACATGAAGCGACAACCAGAGTATGTGCATCCTTGTCATGTACACTCGCTGCAACACTCCCTGCAACTAAAGGTATAGTGTGCTGATGCTGATTGTCCTGCAAGCAACATGATGCCCCAGACTCTATGCTATACTGTTCCTGCACTGCTGCGCACCTGGATACGGTTGTGTGTGAGCACGAACTCTCCCACATAAGGGTCCAGTGTGAAGCCATACACGCCGTCTCCAATGGTCAGCACGAAAGTGTGACAGCTGGAGTACAAGCAGTAACCAGCAGCCAGCAGGTTCTTGCCTGGCTGGCAGACGTTTGTGATGCAGGCCTCAAGGGACTGGTCCAGCTCACCATCCACCACACAAGTCTCACTAGGCTCGTAGATGCCGAAGATGCTGCCAACACTGATACCTGTGCAGGACACAACCAACAAAAGTCAGTTGCAAGTCCAGCTCAATGCTTGGTGTCCTGTATGCCCTGCATCTGCAAGCTGCTGACATGTGCCCAAAGTCGTGACTCGTGTTCATAGCATGTCAAACACAAACAGGATGCTGCAACACCGTGTGATGGGGTTAACTTCAGCGTACCTGCATCGATGTTACTGCTTCCATCCAGAGGGTCAAACACCACGATGTAGTTGCCGCTAGTGGTCTCCTCCACAGCGACTGGTGTGGCCTCTTCCTCTGAGGCAATTACACCGGTGCGGCCGCTCATGCGCAGCACGTTGCAGAAGATGTCGTTTGAGATGACATCAAGCTTCTTCTGCTCCTCACCCTGCACAAGATAAGATGAGCAGAGAACAGAGTTGAGTCCTGGCAGCAGCTCATCCTGCAGACTGCTAACCAAGAACACTTTCCTCCAGAAAATACAGCGACCATGACTTACAAGAACTTGGACTGACCTGGATGACTCGTGCAAAAGTGGCCTAGCAAGCAGGGAGCTGATGCTCAACATGAGAGTTTTCCTGTGTTGCTGCTGATATAAGGGCCTATGCAAAGGCATTGCCAGTTGCTGCACCGTATGTCACATCCCTACTGGCCTAGTCATCATCATGCAATGGTGCCTTGATGACATGATTGCGCACCTGTACGTTCTCTCCTGTTCCTGCAACACCGGTGAGGCTGCTGATGCCTGAGCGACCAACAGCGGCGGCAATCTGCTTGCAGGCCAAGCTGATGGATGACAGGACAGTCGCCAGCTCAGAGTCAAGCTTGCCCTGACGCTCCATCTACAGCACAGTGTGATATAAGCAGCACATGCCCCAGAACATGAGGTTCAGTGCGTATACAGATTGCGAATGTCAAGTGTTGTGTGGCTACTGGCAGGTTGGTTTTGGTGCAAGCAAACTGTGCAGTATGTGACACAAAGGGCGTACAGCCTGGGTGCTAATCACCATCAAAGTGCAGCGAACTGCTTTGAGGCAGTTGTCTTTCAACTTGAAACTTCTTTGTTTATGAGTAATGCTTTGGTAAGGAGTGCTGCTGCTATCAGATGCTGCTGCTGCTTCTTCTGCTGACATGGCTGCTCCTTGCAACAGGCTTCGCACCAAGAATATCTATGACAAAAGGCATCATCTCGCGATTAAGAGGGTTCTATAACCATTGCACACGCCAATGAGCATTGCACGCGCTTGGTTGGCAACTTTGGCGCTGCTATGCTGTTGTTATGTTGACCATACCTGCAGCAGCCAGGTTGTCAATGTGTACAGCTCAAATTGCTGCTTGTTGTAGGACGAAGCTGCAGCAGGGGCCTCCACTGTTTGCACTGCAGCGGCCTGCGGGGAGGACAATCGTGAGTATCGCTGCAAACCATGTCACTAAGCACGTTGCCTCAGCAGTTGCCAATCACCTGTGCCTTTACAGATCTCTGAGCAACAGCGGACTGCTGTGAAGCACGCAGGACCTTGGCATTCTGCAAAAGGGGTCTGCTTTAGCGCACGATTCTGCAGAGTGTGCACCAAGATACGCTGCATTGAGCGCAAACCTGCTTCAGCTGAGCATAAACTGAGCTAGAGAAAGCAACACGAGGAGCTGCAGCACGACGCTGAGCAGCTGCGCTCTTTGCACCTAGAGCTTGACGCTGAGCGAGTGCCATCTTGAACTGCACAAGCTCACACACGCAGCGAGCGGTGTAAGGTAGTTCAAAAGGTTGATGCAGTTGCCGACCGCAGCAGCTTTGGCACCGATCGTAGCGTACGGGCACGCTCGCAGTGCCTTTGCTCTGTAACTGGTTATTGACAAAGAGCGGTGCAGCCTAGGAAGCTCTGCTACTATCACAGTGAACCATGCTCGTTGATTTGCTCATGTATGGCACTGCCACATATGCGTGATCGGCGTTGAGGACGTCTGGCACTCGTTCTTCATCCCACAAAACACAAGCGCAGGTTCTGAGCGCATCACTACCCGTGATATGTCGAAATATTGATGTGGAATCGGGCTATTTAGCAGTTGAGAAGGGAAACCACACTGCTGCCAACATTGTAGTGCTTGCTGAGTCTTGGTCACTCTTGGCCCCACACAGTCATCATGGCCGATAGAGCCAGTATGTGCCTCTCTAGCCTAGTTTGTCAGTATCCCTGCATCGCTAAGCTACTTACTGCAGCGCCTTCTCTTCTGCAACAGCTGGCATCACCGCATCTCACCATCCCAACAGGCACTGCATGTGGCTGTGATACAAGTCAGCATGCTGTGGGCGCTACAGCTGCACACACCACTGCTAGACAGAGTTACAACACAAAGCATGGTGATGAAGATCACCAAAAAGTCTTAGTCACAGCATCTCAGAAGCTCTGCAGGCATCATCAGCAGGATATGGGATGCTCGCACCTCAACCCCTGGAATAGCATGTGCAGGAGTGCAAAGCAGCACCAGAACATAGCGAGCTCGGAACATCTCACTGTCAGCAACGTTCAGCAGTATTACACGCCTGTTTGCCAGCAACGAGCTGCAACCACACTCAGTGGTTTTGGCAATCAGTTGCCTTGGCAGAGCAGCAATGCTCTGAAGCCTCCTAGCAGCACTAGTATACATCAACTACAGTGGCGGGCTTTCAGTACTAGTCGCTCTGCAGCAGCACTACCCCTTCAGGCCTCACTCATAGAGGAGCTGCAGAAAGCAGTGCAGGCAGATGAGTCACAGGTACACTACTCTATGCTTGGTGCACTACCGAGCAAGCTATATTCGTTCGAACCCTGCATGACACTCTATAGTTGCTTGCTAGCGGTTGTTGTGGCGCTACTGGACAGCCCGAAGCATGCTTCATCACATCCGGATGCACCGTCCTGCAATGCTTCTAATTTTTTTGTACTCTTGTCCAAAGTGTGGCCATTGGTGTGCTGCACGTTCCCCTTTCCACACTCATCCTAGCTCCGCCTACTTCTGAATGACTGCACTCATGCTGACTGCACTTAGGCTGCACTTCTGTATGTTTGTTTGTGCTATGCTGCAGTCCCTGTTGACACCTGCTGCTGTTGTTGAGCGGCTGGACAAGGTCATTGTCGGACAGCAGGACGCCAAGAAAGCCGTTGCCATCGCCTTCAGAAACAGGTAACGACAGTATGTTTACACAAGTAGCACTTCCGTCTGCCCCTATGTTTCAACAAGTGTCAGGACTGCCTTTCAGTTGTGCTTCCACTAGCTAAGCTGGTATCCAGATCTCAGAATATTGCGACTCTGCTTTGCTCTATTGTCAACCTCAGCAATGGCAAGCAGTAACCCCCACGTCATGCACTCTGTGTAGAGCCACTCGTGTATGTCACAATGAATCAGGGTGCGTGCTAGTATTGTATCTTTATCTATGTTTCATCTGTAGGTGGCGTCGCCAGCGTGTGTCAGATGTGGACATGAGAGGGGAGATCACGCCTAAGAATCTGCTGCTGATGGGACCAACAGGGTGTGGCAAGACAGAGATTGCTAGGAGACTGGCAAAGCTGGCTGAAGCACCTTTC
>JARWLF010000687.1:0-13844 GCA_029853055.1 Scenedesmus sp. KT-U
CATTGGCAGCAGCAAATACATCCCTGGCAGCAGCGGCAGCAGCAACAGTAACCCTGTCACCCCAGAGCCTGTCTGCAAGACTTATTGAAGCGCCTACCCAAGCTGGCAGCAGCAGCAGCAGCAGCAGCAGCAAGAAGAAGATGCGTGATACAACTGCTGCTGCTGCTCCTGTGCACACAAGCACATCACTGGCAGCATTCCTTAGAGCAGTACCTTCAACTGAGTTGAGTGTTACAAGCGCCATGAGTAACAGTGTGACAATGAACCACTCAGATCAACCGGCACCAGAGCCAGCAGCAGCAGCAGCAGCAGCACAGGGACTTGCTAAACCCTCTGCAGCTAATGCTGCTGCTGCCATGTCTCCTGGTACAACTGGCAAGTCTGCATTGTTGACTGCTGACCTTCAGCAGCAACTGCATGAGTTACAGATGGCACTGAATACTGCTAAAGCAGCAGGACGAGTAGATACTGAACGAACAGCAGCAGCAGCAGCAGTGTCTAGCGCACTGCCAATGCAAGATAGATCAAGTATTACACCACATGTGCAACAATCTGAGATTGTCACAAAGTGTCCTGCTGACATGATGGTGAGTGCCAAGCAGAGAATGATCTCAGATCATAGCACACCCCAGCAGGTCAGCACAAACTCTGGACCAATCAGCAGCAGCAGCAGCAAGCGTGATCTTGGCAGCAGCAGCCTGGGTACATGCCGCTGGGGTTTTGCTGACAGCACTGTGCTGACTGCTGCTGCTGGTGACAGCAGTAGCACTGCTGCCACTGCTAGATCACACCTGCAGCCACCATCATCATGTGATCAGCAGATCAGCTCCAAGGTTGCAGATCACAACACACAGATCAGCTCCAAAGTTCGGGATCATCATGTGATCTCAGATCACAATGCACAGATCAGACAATCTGCTGATCCCCCGATCTTGATCATCACAAAGCCGCAGCTCAACAGCAGCAGCAGCCCCAGGGGTAACAGTCCTGTGCCAGCAGCAGCAGCAGCAACACTGCGCCAAGTCATGGTTGACGAACAGTTGATGAGAACTGCTACTGGCAGCAGCAGCAGTCGCCCCAAGCAGATGAAACAGCACTCACCTGCAGGTAAGCATATATAGTACTTGTGAACTAGATCACTCTGAGAACCATATTTCACTATCTCCGAGAGTTGGTGACCACTGTTTGCACACGTCAGAACTGCAAATTGCCAAGCACGAATGATTATCAACTCTGTGCACAACAAGCAGCTAAGTCGAAGGGAGAGATTACAGGGTGCCTTGCAAGCTATGTTGCATTGCTGACCGACATACTGCTGCTGCTGTCAACTTGATCTCCTTGCAGCAGCGACCAAGGACTCTGATCCAGATCCCTGTTTGAAGATCAAGATTCGCAGTGATTCAAGTAACGGGGGTCAAACCCCGCCATCGACACAATCAAACCAAAAATCAGATCCTAGAACTTGGGCAAGTGTATTCTTCCCAGGTAGTGCTGCTGCTGCTGCTGCTACAACGGCAGCAGCAGCAGCAGTGACGAAATCTGCTGCCACACCGGCAACAGCACCGGCCAAAAGCACCACACCTTTCCTCAATAATAGCAAGAATGAAAAGATAAGTAACAAGGTTTCAGGTGTTAACTTGATTGTAACAGAGGTCAAGCACATTAGGAATAACATACAAGACAAGTTGAACAAGCAGCGCAGCAGCAGCAGCAGCAGCGGTGATGGCAGCAGCGCCGGCAGCGGATGGAGAATCGGCACTGCCAGCATTGTCAGCCCCTGGGCTAACAGATCACCTAAAACATTGGATAATAACAATAACACAAACTCTAACAGCAGCAGCAGCGGCAGCAGTGGCAGCAGGTGGTTCAGGAACAAGAAGACACTTCGTGTGCTGCTGCCACTGCTGCTGCTGGTGGTGGCAGCAGCAGCGGGTGTTGGGACTTGGGCAGGCGTGCGGCAGCAGCGGGCAGCAGCAGCAGCAATGCATCGTGTTGGTTTTGAAGCAGTGTTGGTTGTGCCGTCAGACGATCATGAGAGATCTTGTAGGAGATGGTTTGCTTCTGACGAGGTGAGAAGGAAATATAACAAGTGTAACATGTCAAATAACTTGTTAGTGTTACCAAACTTGAACTTGTCCATAAGCAGATAGTGTGATTATGCAAATCTCTTTTGACATACCAGTTGCTATACTTGCTATTTAGGCTTGCTGACCATGATCTCGCAAATGTTGCAGACTTCGTTGTGCATCCTTAGCACAAAGTGGTTGGTATTGAGCAAGAAATCAAAAGCATCATTGGTTGGTATTGGCACTCAAACCCATCAGCAAAAGCACAGCTACAGGTCGTGGTACTAATTTTGTGTCTTTTGTACATTGTCTGCAGTTGATTGACCTTTACAAGCAGACCTTCTCGTCAGCGTACTCCAAAGCCCTGGGTGTTGATATGTCACCAAACGACGTCATAAGTGTTACTTGCGGCAAAAATAACATATTCCCAGATCACGCTGCTGCCAGCAGCAGTCATCAACGCAGACGCCTGGCAGCAGCAGCAGCAGCAATGCAGGATGGCATCACTGCAGCAACAGCCGGCAAACTGCCAGCTACCGATGGTACTGCTGCTGATTCAGCAGCAGCAGCAGGAGCGCAAGTTGAGGTTGTTACAAGATTTGGCATACCTGCACCTGAATCAGTCAGAAGCAGTGTAATAAAAGCAGTTGTTACTTCGTCTGCTGGAATTCTGAGTGGCCCTCTCAGCAGATTCTTCAGAGTGCCGGTTTCCTTGCGCAGTAATGTGCAACCACTCACAGATGCCTCTGCTGCTGCCAGCAGATACACAACAGCTGCAGCAGCAGCAGCAGCAGCGGAAGTTGAGAAGACCACTGATACAGCTTTACCATCTCCCCCTCCCCCTTCTGCTGCTGCTGCTGCTGCCAAGACCAGCAGCAGTACCAACAGTGACGTACCCCGACCTGTTACATTCAAGCCAAGTAACAATGTAGTTGACAGTAAGCCGAACGCCAACACTGCAGCTGCACCAGCAGCAGCAACCCAAGCAGCAACAGCAAACTCACAGTCCAAGCCCGTAGCAGCAGCAGCAGCAGCAGCAGCAAGGAAGCCAATCAAGGTGCAGAACAGCAACAAGCAACAGGGTGCCGCTACAGCAGCAGCAAAGTCTGCTAAACCGCAATCACCAAAGCCCAAGTCCCCGCCACCACCAGCAGCAGTAGCAGCACCAGCAGTGGTATATGCAGAGGCGCCACCCGTTGCTGTTGTGACCACCAAGGTCAAGCAGCCAAGCTTAGGCCACGTCAAGCCACCAACGGGGTCCACATTCGGATCTTTTGAGATGCCACCGGAGGCAGCAGCAGCAGTGGCGGCGGCGGCAGCAGCAGGGCAGGGAGAGGAAGAGGCACAACCGTTTGATATGACATTACCCGCCGCCGCCGCCGCAACAGCAGCTGAACCTCCAGCTGAGTTAATTGCGGATCCAGTGATCATCCCAGACATGCATCAGCAGATTACTCCATCACATGCAGCAGCAGCAGCAGCGACAGTCGGCTCAACATTCGGCGCAGCACCAGCAGCAGCAGTACCCGAGGAGGTGTCCCCACCGACACCTGAGCCGGCCAGCTCACCAACGGAACCCGCACCGATGTCAGCGGCCGACAGCACCCCCGCACCAGTACCGGTCCCGGTTCCCGTCCAAGAAGCTCCGGCCGCTCTGGTCTTCGTGGAGCCTCAACCACCGGCATCCGATGAGACAGCCGACAGTCCCGTCGCAATCGCACCTCTGCCGGCGCCCACCGGCAGCACATTTGGGTCGGCATTCTCAGCGTGGGGCGCAGCACGGGATCCTAGCACGGCGCCGGCGTGCAACTTCCCGGCGACGCGGTTCAACAGCTACTTCGACGGCGACGGCCACCAGTGGGGCTTCATGAATGGCAAGGACTGTGCGTTCCAGCAGCAGCAGTAAATTCCCGGGCGAGCCTCAGGGCCTGACGCTGGCAAGAGATCATGATTTATGACAGAGTCTGTGTGACAGCACCTTGCATCTACAATATATATGATGATCGTAGCCTACTTTTAATGTACAGTAGTTTAGTATCTGCTGTAGTAGGGCAGTGATGATCTTGTGATATTTGGACAAACCGATCATAAGAAGATGATCATGTGATTATTCAGCTATCATGGAGTCGACCATCAGACGGTCTAAATGAGGTTCCGTGGTCTGATTGCGACATAGGTAGCTTGATAGATATCGGGGTACCGGTAGCCTACGTAGTATACATGAGTATGGTTCTGAGTTGTTGGTAGGGGACGGGAGACATTGTGGCCAGTGCTACTGGGTCTAGTCAAGCTTTGAAACCCAACTTGGATTGAATGTCAGTGCGGGGTTGGACTCAGTGGGTCGGGAGTAGTAGCAGCGACGATCATCCAGTCCGACTGATTCCCTAGTAGGGCATATGGGTGATCACAACATTCCTACAGTATGGAGTGCCGATGGCATCGGCTGCTGATGTAACACAACGATGAGACATAAGCAACACAGCCTGCCGCGGCACCATACGACTTTTAGAGTCGTTTCGGTGGATGACAATCTGGATCTCATCAACGCCTTTTGTGGAGAATTACTTGTTACAGTGATTAACACAGAAGCCAGTTGTAGCTGCGTCCTGCCATCAACCCACAAACATACCACAAAAACACTGATTCTCAATGCGTAGGAGTTCACAACATTGCATCCACATGCCGGGCACTTCCAGCACAGCTGTGCAGTGCAAAAAAGGACACCTTGCTCGTGCAGCAAGTGTATACATAAGGGCATACACTTGCATAGCACTCGACAGCAGCTGATATCACTACTGCCAGTGCTAAAACAAACAACGCATTAGCAGCACAACCCTATACTGAACCTTGCATTTGCACTACTGCTACTGCTACTGCTACTGCTGCTACTAGCCTGATGACTTGACACCCAAACCCTACCATCTTGCAAAATTTGATGATTTTTACATTTAATGTGAACACAAGCCAGCCTTGCTCACCTTCCTAGGCCAACATGATATGTTATCAACAAAATATGACAAGTTCAAACGTCAGGCTGCTATCTTCTTCAGCACAACATATGGCAACAACTTCTGACAGAATATTCCCAAAACCTTTGCTGCTTCAACTTGTTGATCTACTGGTGCGGATATTCTTGCCTCTACTGCTGTACCTTCAAACAATGGCTTGCCCTGCTGACTGGGGTCTGCTGTCCTTGCATGAACACTGAAGACACTGACCTACAGGTGTAGCAGCAGCAGCAGCATATCAAATACAGAATATGTATGCAATTGTTGCAGCAGATATAGCAGATATCACTCCACATGTGTACACGGGCTTCAAAGTGTTGTTACACGTTACTTCTTGTGTTACTAACCTGGACCTCCATGTTATCTTGTAGACATATGAACATGTTATTTCTGCGCTGCACTCGATACTTCTGCTGACAGCCCATACTGTGCATGAACTGCACCGCGTAGATGCCTGTTAGTGCAGATTCTGTGATCTCTAATACTGTGGCTGGCAGGCTGTTCCAGGGGCTGCCACGGAGTGGAACACTTTCGTGAACGAGCCGCCAACTGTTGCAGCAGCAGCAACAGCAGCAAGGAAAGGCGCAGCGGCAGTAGCAGCAGATATCACGGACAGCTTGATGGGAGAGATACAAGGAGTGCGTTTGCCAACCAGGAAGGGTGTACCTGTCTGCAGCACGCTGACTGACAGGTAGTCAACAGTTTGATGCACAAAGCAGTACAACAGCCTGACATAAGCACAGTGGATATCTATCTGCACTGACTGACCGCTGAACTACCTTGCTTGCACCGCTACACCTCTGCGCTCACATGTAAGCATAACTTTCCGCTTTCAATAACATACACACTGTACAACAACAATCCACCACTGCTGTTACTGCGGCTGGTGCCACATGAACACACTGGCACAGGTGCAGCTGCTGATCAGATAAGATACCTGCTGCTGCTGCTGCTGCTGCTGCTGCTGCTCCTGCTGCTGTTGTTTCAATGTAATCAGCAGTATGGACTCACACAGTTGGTGGTGCAGGTCCCAGAGGCACGAGTGCTCCTGTTGTGGGAACCATCTTGATCATTTTGAAGCTGCCTGTCTTAGTGCCACTTTGTACAGGGAACTCAAGCCCGTACTCGTTCTCGTCGAATACGCTACGCCGTACGCACATGCCTTTGAGCAGGTTGAGCAGGTCTCTGTTGGCTTCTTCGGTTTTGCAGAGACCAGCAACTCGGGAGATGTATACTGATGGGGTTTGAGTTGATGAAGCGGCTGCACTTGTTGCCATGACTGCTTGTTCCTATAGGGTGAACGCAGGTTTGATTTTCCAATTGTACGGTGTTTGAAAGAAGGTGCGATCATCTGCGTTGTAGTGTGGCAACTCGGGCTCTTTGCTGCTGTTGTGAGTACAGCAAGAGTCTTTGAGCAGGAGGCATGAGGCTTGTTGATCGCACTCTCGCTGCTTACAGAGCAAAATGATGATGATTAAGTATGTGAAAGGACGTATAGCGAGTGGCTAGAAGGTTAGCAAGGTGTTTGCAATTGGTTGAAAGTGAGAGATGTAGTGCAGCCTGGTCACCAGAAGGTAGGCTCAGCTGTGTTAGTGGTGTGCGGGGACTCTGCTGAAAACATAAAACAGTCTCAATCATAGCATCAAGCCCACTTACCTGCGCTGACCGTCTTTTGCAGGAACCCTTTGTCCCGAACCAACGCTCCGTCGGTTGCATTCGTTTGCGTCCTGTGCAGGCAGCACGCACAGTCGCCTCCAATCACGCACATCACCATTCCTAGCAGCAGCCAAACGAACTTGCATCAGCGTGTAGGACTCGAACAGTGACTGCCAGTTTAGCAATACCTGCAGCAACAGGCAAGGTTGCAGACCTTACTGCCTTCCGCAGCGCGCAATATGTTACATCAAACCATTGGGATTACATCAACAAGCTGTAGTACATGAGCAGATGTCCAGCCCGAAAGATACCCATGGACCTTTTGAGCGAGCTGCTGCCAGCATAGCTGACGGGGAATATGACCAAACGATGGATGGCGAGCTGATAATCCGACCCAGTACGACTTTGAACTTAAAAGGAGCCTCTATCAGGGACAGCTCGTTCCCAGGAGAGCAAGCAGGTCAGTCCAAGTACTGTACAGCAACCCCTAACCCTTAGAACAGTACCAGGCAGCTATAAGCAGCTAGACACGGTGCTTCATGATGTAAAGGATGTTGGTTACGAGCAATTGACAAGCCTTACAGGACAGCAAAGCTGCATATAGGTATCTTGCAAGGGTCCTGCAAGGGTGTGCGCAAGGACACTATGCTGCAGGGGCAGCTGCTGACATTGGCTTCTACACCAACTTCCGTGATGCACTCCTGGCTACTGCAGATAGTCATGTGACACTTGCTGGTTGCATGTAGCTGTCATTGGATGCTTTGACGTATGGCAGCGCACAGTCTTGCACCAATGAGGCTCTCCTGCAGAGTTACGGTGCAGGACAGCCATCACTCCTCTCACCCTGCATGCACAAGTAACACAATTCAAAGTTGCCAACATGTATCGTGCCCTGCAGCGCCCCGAGGAGCCCCCTCCATCGTCCTGCCTCATCAAGAGGCCAGCTATGTGCGTCATATTGCGCTAGACATCGGTGGCAGCTTGATAAAGCTCGTGTACTTCAGCCCTGACAGCTATGACAGTCAGGAAACAACAACAGCAACGCAGCCAGGAAGACATGGCAACGGACATCAGTCCAAAGGAGGTGAGCTGAGTTAGCTACTTGTGTTTTCACCACTCTGCATGCAAGCAGGTGCGGACAGCATGCTGTTTGCTTGCAGGAAAGCTACTCCTGCAGGCTGCACACGAACACACTAGCAACAGCGTATTGCCCATGATGGCAGCACCAAGCACAGTATCAACCCAGCATGACTACTTGTACTCTGCTTCAGCTTCTTTGCAGGGCATACCTGCTCAATGTTCTGGTGAATGCTGTTTTTGTGTGTTCACAGCCCGCACGAATGAGAGCATGCAAACCGTTTTGCCTGCAAACACATTGACCTGTGACATGGTCCCGATCAAATTCATGCAGGCCGCATGCACTTTGTGAAGTTTGAGACAGCTCGCATCCAGGACTGTCTAGACTTCATTCAAGCCAAGGGCCTACACAGAACGTTACTCAGAGATGGCAGCAGCAGAGAGGTCAGAGTCAAAGCAACAGGAGGAGGAGCTATCAAGTTTGCAGGTAAGAGGCAGGGAGAGGTACATGACCCTATACGAATTGATTCAGGAAAAACAATCAAGCATGGCCGATCTCAAAGACAGGTCTCCTTGATAGGAACTCTTGTACATGCCTATGCAGCTGCGATTCTCAGTTTTCCACCAGGCTATGCAGCTGCTTCGGCTTATGTCTTTGCTGTGGACACCAACTCGGCGTATTCCAGACCGCCTACTGTGTGTCCTGCACTATAGACATCTTCAAGGAGCGTCTTGGTCTTGTTCTGGAGCGTGAAGATGAGATCGGCTGTGCTGTTGGTGGATGCAACTTCCTGCTGAGGACTATAACACATGAAGCATTCACGTTTGAAACAGGACAAGCACAGTTTGTGCCATGCAGCTGTAAGTACTTGTGCCAAGCAGACGGCACATCATATCAGTGCAGCTCACTCTTCCCGCAACCTGGTTTGCATGCTCTGCAAGATGATGTGCATGATTCTGGCAGTCTCCAGGACAGCAGCCTTGACAACACATCATAGGAGAGCAGGGCGCTCTTCCTGCAGGCTTTGCATGCCATGCAAGATGGTTTGCATGATACACTTTCCAACTGCAAGGCATATGTTGACCGACATGAAGTCCTATGCCTACTGCTTTCCTTCCTTCCTTGTCCTGCAGCCGTTGACAGCGAACTATTCCCGTATCTTCTCGTCAACATCGGCAGCGGTGTCTCAATCATCCGCGTGGACGGCCCCGGTGAAGATGAATACTGCCGAGTTAGTGGTAGCAGTGTAGGAGGTGGGACCTTCTGGGGATTGTGTAGGTTGTTGACGGGACGGAGAGACTTTGATGAAATGCTGGAACTGAGCATGCAAGGCAACAACGCAAACGTGAGTAGGATGGTCCTCTGCAGTACAGCTAGTAAATATGGGCATCTGCTTTGCTGCTGCATGATTGTGGGCTTGTGGACTACTGTCCGTGCTTGATTGATCGAGGCCTCCCCTCTGCGATGGTGACAACAGTTTGATTGAGAGATGAGTAACATCCAAGCGTCAGCATCACTTGGCAGCTTGTACGCCTAAAACATGCTGACACATGGAAGCTACTTATCACTCACTTTCATGGTCATTCAATAACTACGGACGATCGAAACTTCAGCACAGCATTATGCCACTGGGTGAGGTCATACGTGGATATGAAAATAGTCAGCAATATGCCACAGGGCATTGTGCTTATCCTACTCATGCTACTCAGGCTGTAACAGCAAATCAGTTTGGTCACATCTCTCCTACAGGTTGACATGCTTGTTGGTGACATCTATGGCGGCAGGGACTACAGCAGTATTGGGCTGTCAGCCAGCACCATCGCGTGTTCATTTGGCAAGGTGGTCGGGCAGGACAAGGAGCTGCAGGATTACAACCCGGCTGATGTGGCCATGTCACTCTGCAGGTTTGTACAGATGTGTAACACTACTGTATTGACGCTTTCTTTGTGGCTCTGGCCTCTGTTGCGTCGAGTGTCTTGCATGTAAGTGGTGATGCTCTGCCTGCAGACCTACATCGTGGTCTTTGGCACCGCATGATGCGTTGTGCATGTAGCCAACGAGTACCGCTGTGTGTGTGTATGCTTGCAGGATGGTTGCGTACAACATTGGCCAGTTGGCGTACATGCATGCGAAGAGGTATGATCTGAAGCGCGTGTTCTTTGGCGGGTTCTTCATTCGAGGGCATCCCTACACCATGGAGACAATCAGCTTTGCAATAAAGTTCTGGAGCCAGGTACGTAACCATCTTTGTTGCACACTTCCATTGTAAGTCTGCAATGTACAGCATAACAGCTGTTGTGAGTCCAAGGCGAAAGGAAAGTAAGTTGTAGGAAAGGGTTGTTTGTCCTGGCTGCATGGCCTGTATGTTGGCTTGAAGCCATCGTGGTCATCATGATGCAGTGTGTATTGAAAAAATGAACACTTGAATCTTGTGATGAATGAGGAAAGATCTTCTGCTGGATGATTGTGAAGTGACATGATATCCTTGCAGACGATTCTGTCTTATACATCACATGTGTTCACCGCATACTTCATGCAATGCGATGCACTGCTACACCGACCAAACTACTAGCCACCCCAATGCTGTTGTACAGCACATGCAATGCTTAGTCACATGCAACAACAGAGGCAACAACCTGCTCAAGATCACAACACATCATGTAGCTTGTTATATCTTTCTACTTGCATCTGCAGGGTGAGATGTCTGCATTGTTCTTAAGGCATGAAGGCTTTCTTGGTGCTGTTGGTGCATTTCTCAAAGTGCATCCAATGCATGTACCCCACCTGAGAACAAGTAGGGGTGGAGCAGCAGCAGCAGTCAGCGAGAGGGGAGCAGCAGCAGCAGCAACTGATCTCAGGGCACTCAGTGATAATGCATCAACAAAGGTAGGAATGTGAACAGACAGACAGATACTGGCTTTCACGCACACCTGTTGTCATGCATCATACTGTTCAACAACTCTGCTTTGGGTCTTTGTGACGAATGCATGCTTTAGTACTTGGCAACAACTGGCTTGCATTATGTAACCAAAGCCTTCGCTTGGATTCAAATGCAAGTGTTGTTACAATTGTTGTCGCATCAAATGCACACTGCAGGTTCGTGCTCGCTTTGTTGAGCGCTTCAGTATGGGTGCTCCATTTGCCGGTGGTGAAGTTCACGGTCCCGTGATCAAAGACATGAGTGACAGAGTCAGCTGGGTGGAGAAGTTTGTGGCCGTAGGCTGCAAACAGCAGCAGCAGCAACAGCAGCAACAACAGCAACAGCAAGAACATCAGGTAGGAGTCCTGCTTGCATTATGTATACTGATAAATCTTGCCCTTTCCTGACTGTGCATTGTACATATCACCGTGCAATGCCTGGGTTACAGTGACGATGCATCATGTCTCCACACCGTCTGCACTCACCACTGCTGCTGCGCTGTTGGTGACCTCATGCAGAGGAGTCCGCGTCTGTCAGCTCAGAGTGCCATCAACCCCTGGCCCAGCAGTCAAAGCAGTCTTGATAGATCCATCAGTATGCCAATAGATGCTCATCAAGGCTACACTGGTCAGCCGCCTAGTCCAACTTATCAACTTCCAACCAGGATACCGCTGCATGTGGGAGTGCTGCATTACAGTCCAACACAGGAACCATTCCCTTTATTAGCTGACCCTGCAAGGTAAAGACACCGCATCTGAGACAGTGCATTCTGGTGCTTCTCAACTTGTGGCGCATTGGCTGCTGCTGCTGCTGCTGTAAGTACCTCATCGGCTAAGTGGTTGGTATGCTCACTTGTTGCTGCTGTTGTGCTGTTCTGCTACAGTTACCTGCCCAACACCATTGACATCAACAATGATGAAGTGGAATATAAGTGGCTGCTGCAAGTACTGGAAGATCAGGCAAGACAGACTGTCTCATGAACACAATTGTATACATACTTTTGAAGTAGTTGGATAGGCGTGCACTGCTGATATGCGCCAAGCCCAGCCAAACCCACCACCCATATCAGACTTACATATATATATATGAAAATGTGAAAGGCAGTGATGTGTATATATATGTGTATATATATGTATATGTATATATATGTATATGTATATGTATATATATGTATATGTATATATATAAAACTGTGTTGTATATGTATACATATATATACACATATATATACACATCACTGCCTTTCACATTTTCATCAAATCTCCCAGTAGTACCAGCATGCATGTGCTCATAGAATTGCCAGGTGCTCAGAGCATAACTCAGGTCGCATTGCCAAGCAGCTGCTCAAGTTGCGTTGGTGTGTGCAGTGGTTGGTGTGCAACAAAGCTTTGATGATGTGGTTTCGGGAATGCTGCACTTCATCCCACCAAACCTCATCAATGAAGCATTGTGGCGCACAAAGACATGCTTGTTATCCATATTGGCAGGCACTTTGCACTGGTACCTTTTCTGCAAGCACTTTACAGCGATCGTCATGTTGGTCATGCATCTCAGTACATTGCAAACATCTCACTGCTGCCACTGCTGCTGCTGCTGCCACTGCTGCTGCCATCCCCCCTTCCCCTCAAAAAGGTCCCGACTGTGGTTGAGAAGGCTGTCAAGAGCGAGGGAGGTGGTGACGGACCAAAAAGAAGAGCAGCAGCATTTGGGCGAGCATTCACTGCACACCTGCAGAAACTCAGACAAGTATGAGTGTGGCCCAACATGCTTCGGGTATCTGATACAAAATCTGCATTGCTTATTGACATCAGCTGGCAAGCGCCTAGCTTGTCTGTATGGTTGCAAAAGCTTCTAGTTCAACATCTGCAGAATATTCGAGACAGGTGATCAAGTCCTTCAAACATTAGCCTTAGGACTCTCTACTATGTGCTCTGCAATGCCTCTGCACAGCATTCGGCAACTGCCCCCAGTGGGTGCACGATGTCGTGGAGTGCAAAGTTCCAACCAATCCGTGCTGCTGCTGCTGCTGCCATGTCTATGCATATCTTGCAGGATCCTGGTGCTTATGGCCAGCTGGGTCTGTCAGACTTGTTTGAGATGCGTGAGGAGTGCCTGAGGGAGTTTGGGTTCAGTGACGTGTACAGGCTGGATAAGGAGGCGGAGAATGACGTGGCACTGCAGGTGGGAACGAATTGGGACAAAGACATGCGACGAAGCATGCTTCCTACTGCGGCCTGTGTCTAGAAGCCATGTTTTATGATATGCGATATGACCAATGTGGGTGACTTCCTCTATAGAGGTGATTACAAGTTATCTATGCAATGTGCAAAGTCATAGTTTGCTGATGTCAGCGTGAGATGCATTGTGCATTGTTTGTACTGCAGGTGTTGCCTGACCTGTTGAGTGAGCTAGATGCAATGAACAAAGAAGAGAGACTGCTAGCTATCATACAGGTATGCGGTGTGGTGGTGGGGAGGCTGGTTGCTGCTGATGTTTTGAGGTAATCGTCTGATTTGATAGCACCCATATGGTTCTAATACTGTATACTCTGTGTGGTAATGTGATACGTGTAACATATCAATGTAGATTATGTTATTTTGTTATGTGTTATATTCTGGGTCTGGTGACCTGGGCACTCCTGCATGCTGGTCAAGTGAACAAGCCCAGCTTGAGCAGGCTTGCCTGAGCCGCCCAAGTGTGTAGACCCAGCACTAGCAGCAACAATAGCAGCAACAGCGGTGGTGTTGCCTCGCTTAAGATCGTGCGTCTTATCATCATGTTTCATTGACTGTATGTGCCTTACCTGCAGGGTATTCTTGCTGGCAATATATTTGACTGGGGAGCCAAGGCCTGTGTGGAACTGTACACAAATGGAATCATACTAGACATATACAGAGAGGTGCGCAGACAGGCGTGATTTTTATTGCAGTACTGGCTTCGCGCTACTATCAACCCTGAACGTTGATATGTTGGTGTCTGTGCGGTTAGGCTCCTTGCAGTCTCTGCTGGCAATGTCTGCAATGGGTGGTTGAGTAAACATCGCTTTTGCTGCTGTTGTCGAGTGAAGCTTGTGTTGTTTTGTGCACCCAGGCTCGTGCCAACCTCAGCAAGCGACC
>JARWLF010000688.1:0-13818 GCA_029853055.1 Scenedesmus sp. KT-U
CTCTGATGTGACAGTGCTCTTGTTGGAAGTCAGTGAGTGTACCGTACCGGGCCGGCAGTGACAGGCTGCGAGTGTACCGCGTGTCCCCATACTCGCCACTTTAGGTCACCTTAGTCGCCGTTCACTGGTCGTCACTCGCCAACGCTCTCCGAACACTTGCTTTACAGTCTCCGTATACTCGTGGACCCCTTTTTTGTAGTGCGTGTCCAAGGCCGCCTGTTCACACCGATGACAACTCGTTGCCGGTGCGACGCGTACTGACATCCCGTCCAGTTTTACGAATCTGTCACTAGTTTGAGATCTCACTATAGTGGCTCGATGCGTACTACGACGCATTGACAGAAGTACTGAGCGCTTGGGCAGCTGCTGCAACTATCTTGGTTCTCCAGCCTGAGCAGTGCTTATCAATAAGAATTGATGGAGTGTCCTGTCAGGGACAGAACGCAGAACAATAGTCGGATAAGTCACCTGCGTCTACACACTTGAGTACACCAGACGTCTGCCGTCTGCTGTCGACTCAGCAATGGCGCTATAACTTCAGCTACACCACCGTGCTGATTGTGCCACCAGCCAGCTCTGCATACTGCAAAAGGCTGATACTGCATCTTTGCATCATCCGAAGGTCAGGATGCGCAGCATGTGTTGACCTCCTGCTTTGACAATGTCCAGGTCGATTTGAATTGCACTTAACAACACAGCTTATGTACGGTGGTTCTGCAGCCCTGCAGTTGAGCACCGCTGATGGTATATGTGGCTGTATGGTACAGCACTGCTCGGGGCTCATCGCCACTACAGTCGTGCCTGCAGTTATACACAGCTGTCGCTACCGTAGTTGAAGCACAGCTGACTCCTACTGGTTGCTGCAACGGCAGCTCCCACCCTGGTCCGACACATGTCTCTAAGTTTATCCTCATCTGGCAATTGCTTTCAAATGGTGACCATAACAGCAGCCATCCTCCCCAGCAGCTGTGAATGTGCCCGCTAGCGAGGTGCCTGTGATGATCATCATCTGCATGCAGATGCTGCAGATGCTGCGCAGCTATGTGTTGTGTCTGAGCCCTATGCTGGTGGCTATGATACTACAGCATGTGATCAAGGTGGCGTATGTCATAAGACTTCGTTTCGAGGAAAACAAAAATAACCCATCGCATTGCACAGTATGTTCTGCATGCAGAGGCTGGCAGTTGACCGCTGACACAGCTTGTGCACCTCTGCACCTGACGCTAAGATTCAAGCACCGCACGAACAACAAAGGTAAACCATTGCAGGGCATAGAATGAACTGCATATATGTGGCTGGCAACTGACCGCTGACACAGCTTGTGCACCTCTGCACCTGACCCTAAGATCCAAGCAACGCAGAAACAACAAAGGTAAACCATTGCAGGGCACAGCATGTTCCGCATGTATTCATAAACACCTGAGCCAAACCGTTTGCCCAGAATATATTACAGAAGTCCTTACAGATGAAACCTATAAGCAGTTGTCACCTGTAGTAGTAGTAGTTACCCTCTCCGGCCACGAGGCCCTTGGGATTCAAACCCTTGGCTAGCTGAGCCAGCCATACACTGTGACACAACACACCCTCAGGGTTGACCACTGAGTGGTGGTAGCTGAGTGGGACTTGACATCACATCAGACCAGCCTGGATGATACAGCATGATTAGCAACACCTGACAAGACCACAACCACAACCTGGAACAACCAGCGAGTCAAACCATGTGCTTGACCAAGGAGTAGCGGGTGCGCATTGAGCCCCATCTGCCCTACTGTAACTTGGCTGCACAGCATGATGTCAACCAGCCAGCTGCCAAGCGAGAAGTGGCAAGAAATGGCATGCAACAAACCTGCAATGCATTTTGCACAAGACCTGATGCTGCAAGTGACACAACTGAGAAACCTGTTGTTGACGCATGAAACACTCGGAACCCAACTTGGACACCACAGATGTGAAGCAGATGAAGCACGAAAACAACAGCATATGCCACTTATGTCTGGCTTGATACAGTACATAAAGCCTTGGTGATTCTTGAACTTGCAACACGGTGCTGTGGTAATCACATCATCCCAGTCCAGGCTTGACCTTGCAAACCTGTTGTGTGACGGCCTCAGGTTGCTTGTTGACAAGAGGCATCTAAGCATTTGGGCTTGGATTCAGGTAAGGGTGAGTAGAGAGCAGCACCTGTGGTGCACACCGGTAAACAGGGTTCGGGTGCAACAACCGCCATACCAGACCCAGCTCAGGGTTGGTGAGCTTTTGGGTGTAAGGACAATCTGCCTTGCCAAGCTCTTCGCGTTTGCATGACCTGCGCTGCAACAGCTCCATTGGAGGGAGACTTAAACCATCAAGGTATGCGGATGGCACCTCTTCAGTTCTCATCATCAAGAAGGCACATCCTGCAACACACAATGTTCAGCAGTATCCACAGTCACCTTTCTATGCCTCACGAAAGCAACAGAGTCGAGGTGTCAGGCTATGAACTGCTGGCTACTTGTTGACGTGTCGAACAGTGTATGACATTGTCATACAGAGAGCAAGCACACTAGAAGCGGACTGTAGTGACCATATAACAAGCCGCAGATTGTCCTGTTGTCACTCCTCAGATGCAACATCGTCAAACATGATGGATAGCACAGATTGGTGGTACAAACCAAAGCCACATAGTGCAACACCACAAATGCTGTCATCCCTGCAGGAGCAACAATGAGTGCCATTGGGAACTGTGTCTATGGCAAGAGGCAGCACCCAAGCTCACCACCACGATGCAATACTCACTGAGACGTAGTGTTGGAAGCAGGTTGTCTGTCACCCATCAGGTAACACATGGTGGTTGCCACATTGACCTGCCCAACCTGCTGAACGGCACATACCTAGTGTCCATCGGCACAAACTGTGAAAAGTGGCAATATTGTTTGCAACAGGCCCTCCTATGAGTGCGGTGCACTGCACAAAGCTGTCCGTTGCCGCATGGGTGATGCCCTACGAGCAGTATATTGAACGCTGCTAAGGAGTCATATATGTTCAAAGGAAACAGCTCATGTAGAGTAGCTGTGCAGGTTCAAGTCAGCCAGTTTTAGGTACTCTCCATCAACAGCAGACAAGTGTTCAATGGCCAACATGCTGCTCAGGAACCATGAACTCATGAAGGCAGATGCAGTGTTTCACACACTACATAAAACAGCAGGCTGCTGTATGCCAACTGTTTGGATCGGTGCTGGGGCTGGCACGCCTAGCTCATGTCAGCTGCTGCCACATGACATGCTTGATGGCATCCTCAAGCAAGCAACTGAATGTACTAGCAGGAATCTTGCAGTGGTCACGAATGCTGGCATTGATAGAAGGGCATCATCGTGCGTGCGACCTTGTCTGGTGTGCCTTACAAATCATGCAGTGAGTATCTGTTGCTTACCTTTGGTGGGCGATGCCACAACTACCTAAGCCTGTTGCGATGCCCACCAGCTGACCCTATGCTCATTGCCAAGCATTGTACTCTGCCTCACTTTGAAACCTCACAGAGGGTCATGACCAGAAAGGGTGCCCTCTGCACATATCAGCAAGCAGCCTTGAAGATGACCCATTCCTGAGCAGCACAGCCATACTTGTCAGCTTGTGGCTTGAAGTAATGTGACAGTGTGCCATGTGTCACGAGTGCAAAGCATACAGTCAGAGTGCGCTGTTTTTTATCATACGCCATCCTACACTGACATTTGCTTTGGATCTTGAACAAACACCAACTTTACAAGGGCAGGAATGCACTAAAAAAGATTGCTGTTCCTGAGTCTGCACCTGTTGCGCATGTCCACAGCATTGTTCACAGTCGTCGATGTTGCTCAAGCAGCTCTCGTGCTTCTGGTTGTGATTAATCATGCTTACAAAGTTGGCCATTTGTAGTTCCCACGGACTCTAGGCCTCTCGGTGGCCTCAGGTCCTTGGACCAGCGAGGGTTTGAGTCCCTTATATTGTATTTTACTACAATACAGTGACTGTAGTCAGCGCACAAACTGTGTCTAGCCCTGCATCCCTGACCTGTAAGCTCCCTGGCGAAATGTACTGAAGGCATCATAGGTCTTCTGCATATGCCAATGCTCTGGAAAGACCTGCAGCGGGTGAACCAGCACGGTTAACAGTGTATGGTACAAGGCATGGTGCATGTACTGATGTCCTGCTGGGCATGCGTGGAACCATGCAGCAGCAGATGCTGCAAGGACGGCATCCCGCTACTTGACGGATGAAACAACACAACACTGAAATGGTTGCCATCCAAGGATTCTGCTTGATCATGTAGTCCTGTTTCATGATGATTCTATAGCTTGACAATGGAATCGCTTGAAAGCACAGCACAACATATACCTGTACAAGGTGCAGTAGACAAATGCAATGCAATCAACTAAGGCTCAGCAAGAGTGTATCTCGACCCTGCCATACACTTAACCAGTTTGAATGCCAAATTGGCAGCAATGCCAAATTGGCTAATCAACTGTAGGTTCGGTTCCATCACCACTTGGCAGGCTTGAATGATTGGTGGTCTACCTGCGAAATCTGTTGCCATCTATGACCAGCAGACTCCACAACCTGAGGCGGCAAATGGCATCCGATGCATAGGGCCTATGGAGGTTAACCTGCAGTGCTCAAGCAGAGTGCACTTGAGTCTGGTGCATTTGCTATGCTATTTGTATCCAAGTGCCCTGCAACTAGATGTGACTGCTCACTGGACGGCTGAGCTGCAGCTGCATGTACAGGAAACCCTGCGGTGCCGACTGCCAACTTGACATCTACAGGTGTTAACAATAGAAACAAGCAGATGTACTGTCTGCTGTTGTACCTCTGTCATCATGGCGGGCTGATGCACCGGCTCAAGCCGCTGCTTAAGGGTCACACATACCCCCACATGCCCACCTGGTTCGCAACACTTGAAATGATGAAGCTGGAGGTGCAGGAAGCTCACAAGCTGATCAGGTATCGCACTCTGCTCAGCTTCACAGGCCAAGGTGTCCAGACGGTTACAAGACTTGCCCAGACCCACTCAAAATCTCTGGCAGCTCAAACTCTAGCAATGGCATGTGGCAGGTACGGGACAGGTGCCTGCGGTCCCTGGCGCTGTATACTGGCTGTGTGGGTACTGTCTGTGCTGGATCACCAGACAACACCAAGACATATATAACTAAAACATACATATATAACTATTTATCAGCCATAGCAATTCTGCCACCGGCCCCGCGCCCATTCAGAAGCGGACGATACATGCAAAATGCTTCCAGCGCTAGCATCATGCTGATAAGAGTTTCTAACCCTCCATGCATGCATAAAGTATTTTGCAATAACAGCCAAGACTGTAGTAGAATCCAAATAATTATCAGAGACAAAACGACCAACCCGCTTTTGACCGTCACTTATAGCTAAACATGCATCCAACTTTGCACTACAGTCATCTATCTTCCTCCTTTCATCGTACATCCTCCGTAGCATGCAATGTGTGAGTCCAAGTACACTCCAAAACAAAATGTGACAAAGATCCAACGGAGTTTCCACAAGCTTTGCAGTGCATATGCTGAGCATTACTAGCACGCGCCTCCTAACAACAAGACATGCTTACAGCATCTAGCGCCGGCTCACCTGCAGCACAATGACAAGATCGCTCTGTCAATCTATGACTGTGAGAAACAAGACGTCAGCCTCTGGTCATGGGATGAGCTCCTATGCAGCGATATGCTGGTGCTATTAGGTGCCACAGAACGTGTCAATGGTAACACAGGTGCCCACCTGGTGTAAGCAACACCAGGCAAGGCTTCCACCCCATCCTGCAGCCCTTCAGCAGTAGTACCAGCACTACTGACAGCACCACCTGCAGCATTGGTTACCATGTCACTGATGGCACCTACAGACCTACAGCTACACCAGACTGTCTGCCAGCAACGGCAATGCCGCTGTGATGGTCCTGCTGAGCATCCAGGCTGGCTCTAGGTGTTCTGCTAGCATGCTCTAGGTGTTCTGCTGGCTCTAGGTGTTCTGCTAGCAGCGCTGCTATCCTGGACTGTAGGCTGCTGCAGCTGTAGTAGGTGATGCTGGTGGCAGCACATGCTGTCTGTCAGCTGCAGGAACCACCACAGGGCCAGCTTAGTCTTTCCAGTAGGCACCTTCTCCTTGTGCTGCTGCAAATCAGCAGTGGAAGACATGCCCAGATTCATTGCATTGCTTTTCAGGCACAAATCGGCTCTGATGCATCTGCTGTTTGCGGCACGCTGCATCATGCTGCTCATGATGATCACAGTGGAGCACAGGCTGACTGGCCCAGGGTTATTGAGAGGCCAGGTGCTGAGACAAAGGTTGCAACATGTGTTGAAACAGACGGTCACTGCTGGCTGACAGAAAAAGCAGACCCTGCCCTCAACAGGAGACACAGAGACAACACAATAAGCACAATATGCACAGGATACTACACACAATGTCTGACTTTATCCTTGTGCACACGCCCAATGTACATGCTGTACTGAGGACAACCATCCTCTACCCACCTACCAAAAGCAGATTGCAGAGTGCCAACGGGACTCTGTGCACATCACCCTCTGCCTTGTCCCATTCGGGGTATATGCGCACACAGCAGCAGGGCTTGCTGTACTCGTACTCATCAGTGTCGGCAGAGAGTGCCACCAACAACAGGCTTGTCAGATTCAACGTGTTTCCTTTGGTGCTTGAGCTCTCGGCAGCTAAAGGGCAAAGGTGTCCACTGGAGTGCTTGTGGGCACACTCTTGACTGCAAAATGGTCCGCATACATACCATGGGGGCAGGCTGTGTGCTGATGTTTTGGGTGGTGACAATCGCTGCCGCTTGAGTACAGAGGTACAAGAGATGGCAGACCACCAGCAGTGTTGTGGAGAGGTGCATGATGCAGAAGCAGGCAGCTCAACATTGGTGAACTCAACCTTGTGCAGCAACCTATTCAGGTCATAACAACACTGATTGCCCCTTACCTTCATCTACAACAGCAGTATGGATCCCCAGGTTTGGACTGTGAAACCGCATAAACCAAAATACGTGACTTGGTTGTGTCAGATTTTGAGTCACAGGACCAATGCTCCGTCACATTGTCAAGCCTGCAAGTGGTATACCAACCAACACATGCGTAAGCAGCAGGTGATGCTCAAAAAGTTTCATATCACAAGAGCAGCCAACAGCATGTGGCTTGCAGTGCAGACTCGCAATGTACTAGTGGTTGTGATCCTGCGCTGCCTGTATACATCATCCCAGCAGCAAGGTGGTGTGCAAAACATCATACAGTGACATACAGGCGTACAAGGAAACTGGAACCCAATGGGCACTGCCCTTCTGGCCCTGGAACCTGAAGTACAGTTACCAAAAAACTAGTGTACGAAGCCCAAAACCCTCTGAGCAGCATCAAGGCTGATCAGGAGAACAATACGCATAAGGGCCAATACATCTACAGATCTGCAGTCGCACAAGTAGCCTACGGTGATTGACAACAGCAGCTAACATGGCTGTTTAGGTTGCAGTATTGCTGCATACAGCGTAGTTGAGCTGGTGACTTGCACTTCAATGATCAGGTGTCTCTATCTGTTGCTTTTGTGATCACAAGAACGACACTTTGACAGCAGTAGAAAGTGCCACTCTCTACTGGTAGTCACATCAGGCAGGGTTGGCCACACTGTCCTCACTGTGTAACTTAGGGACATTCAGGGTCTTTGACATATCCTGCCCATTGGCCTTCTCCAAGATGATAAATAGTCTGATGCGCCAGCTCAAGCACCCTGTGGGCCTGGTGGAAGTGGTTGCTAGCTGCTCTGAGTTGATCTCCACATAGCACACCCTGCAAGTCAGACAACAGCAGGTTGGCAAAGTCCCAACCTGCGAACAAGAGTATTATAGCACCATATCAAGTTGGTGGTGCAGTTCTGATGATGTTGTGCAGACTGCAAGTGTAGCTGAGAGTTGGCAGCCGGGATTTGCAGGAGAATTGACGGAGTACTGCAAACTGACACGGACTGGCTTTGCTTGCTAACGGTGCATGGTATCCTGATGCATTGCAATGACCTGATGAGATGCATGCTCTGTCTGGTGTGTAACCTGCTTTTATTTTCTGTGGTCATTTCAAGCTCACCATGTTTTCCAACATCTTCCACTCCTAAGCATGTAGTTGTCTGGCTGACAAGCTCTGCATGCACACCTACAGAAGCAGTACATGCATCTGATGCGCAAGTTTATCACAACACCTGACACAGTTTCAGAGATGGCACTTGACTCTGGTGCTTGTGCAATACTATCAGTACCCAAGCAAACCACGTTTGCCTGCAGTATGCTGACAAAACTCCCAAGCTTTTATTCTGAAATCACCAACAAACATGATCTGGACATCCTGATGTAGAGCTATCCCGCCTGACATGGCTTGGTGTGCTGTGCAGGCAGACCCTGCTGAGGTGCAGCATTACATAGTCAGCTTACACTTGGGTGTCACAAAGCTGATAACTGCTGCAAAGATTGAGTCGGTGTTGTTCGCAAGCTGCACCTTGCAACACTGTTAACAACCGGCACTGCAGTGGGACTGACTGATAAATGGCTTTGCGTGCATGGGTGTAAGTAATGAGCAAGCAGGTTGGTTGTCTCCCTGTCATTGTGTCCTGCAACATGCAAGCTTGAATGGCACACTGCACATCATGAACCTGCAAGTCAAGGGTCATGCAACCCATATGCCCACCTGGTGATCAGGTGTGGATAACTCATTAATGAAGCTGCAGGCACAGGAAGCTCACGAGCTTCCCATGATGAACCTCTGCTTGTACCAGCAGGCTACACTAACTGGGACGCCACGAATGTAATTCCCCATGCATGTTGACCTGCAGTTGTTTAGGAACAGTGTCCACCTAAGTCTCCTTTGTGATACCAACTGTACAATGAGACCTGAGCTGCAGCTACCTGTACAGATTGTGTTGCAGGACACCCTGCAATGCTGACTGCATCTTGGCATCTACAAGTGTAGTGATGGAAAGAAGCCAGTGTGCTGCGTGCTGTTGCACCTCTGTCATTATGGCAGCTTGAGAGGCACACTGAGAGGCACACTGCATGGCATGTCTGCAGTCTGAGGGTCCACCCCCCCCACCCCCCAAGCCCACCTGGTGGTTGGCAGCACATGAAATGATGAAGCTGGAAGTGCAAGAAGCTCACAAGCTGACCAGGTAGCGCATTCTGCTTGGCTTAACCTGGCTAAGGTGTCCAAACTGCTACAAGGCTTGCCCAGATTCACTTTCGGCAGCACCTGCTCTAGCAACCATCTGGTAGGTATGGGACTGGTGCCTGCGGTCAAAGTGCTGGTTACCTGGGATGTTACCTTGGCCACTGCGATCAGCTTGCACATGTCTCAAGATGACTGTCATCTGCACCTCAGTCACTCGCAGCTGCAAGTCTCTCCGCCCTGGCGAGGACTGGCAAATGAGCAATCAGCCTTTGTGCTGGTGAGGTTGGATGGGTAGTGCTGAATTTGTCAACATGAACTTTGATGGTACATTTGCAGGCTTCAGCCTGTCAACTGCTGCTAGCGTAGCACAACACTGCATAACTTACCTCGATGCATGTGACTTTAGAGGTGTGTTGCACACCCGTTGCTGTGCCTTAGTGAGCAGCGTCCCAACTAGTTGCCATGTACATGCTGCTACATCACAGGATTGGCCCCTTGCAACTTGAGAGCACATATCACGCTTCTGCTTGATCCTGTGAGGCTGCTCCAACGTCGGCTCTTGCCCTTGTTTATGAACTGGGTTCCTGCACAGCACAGTACAGTTGCAGCAGTCAGCTGCGCCTGAATGGTGTCCAGAAAGCAGGCGCCGCGACTCTGCTAAGGATCGCAAGTGGTTTGATAGCCAACAGCGCAGCGTTTGCACATATACTTGGAGGGCATCATGAGCTCTGCGGCCTGCGAGGGCGTGTCGTGCTTGGTTCCGTGGCCTTCTTGTACCGCGGCGAATTTGATGCTCGTGGCAGTGCCTGTATTATGTAAATATTCGTCCAAAACAATCAGCTAAACTCAATGACAACCAGAGGGATATGAAGAGAAGTTGAGCAGTGGACATTTTGAAGCGCACTGTTGCGACCCTGCTCATGGAATACTCTTTGAAGCTGCGTATGTGCAGGCGTAATCTGCAGGTAAGTCCAGTCTGACTCAGTGCTCAATGCTGCAAGAAAGGTGCTTGGTCTCCTGTAGTGCCCAACTTGGACAGGGCGTCTTGGACGTCTAGGTCAAGGTAAGGCTTGCTGAGTCTTGCTATGTAGATTGAACTCAGCACAAAAACGGTAGCTGGGCTTTTCCCCCCCCGGTAACGGGCAATTGTAACAGTGATAGTGATCTTCACGGCCCGGTGTGCACTGAACTGCATGACAAGCTGGTCACAGTAGACTCGGCAACTATTGCTTCCACGGCATCATAAATGGCACAATACGGTGGTTTCAAGTGTCTGCAGAGATGCCTGGAGCCGAAACAGGCGACTAGTTGCAACTGGGCATGCTGACATGGCACCTGAGACGTTTTGCCAGTGGTCAGTGCTGGGGTGGGGTACATCAATGCTGGCGCCCAGCCGCTTATCATTCCGGGATTGGGGGCCACTGGCTCCTGCCCATCTACAGGAGATGATTGGCAGTATGCAGCTAGCGGCAGTAGTCGCTTCGCAAACTGGCCACAAGTCATGCGCATGCCTCCTGCTTTTGCTTCACCAAACATCTCTTGGCACCGTGAGCCACGGTCTGCAGTTTAGAGCACATGTGTTCATTTTCATTCACTCATTCATGTGTTGTCAATCTAAAACAGCAAGCAGTTCGCATCAACAGTTTGTACCATCATGGCAGGCGCCCCTGCAGTCCAGGCCGTAGCGATTGACCATTGGTCATGCAGGAGAGTTGAAAAGGTGAAAGTAGACCCGCTCGCGCCTAGCGACCCATGGGTATCTATGCCCCCCGAGTCATTCGAAGTGTAGAAGTGCAGAAGTGTACTATCAAACTCAGTTACGGTAACCTACAAGTTTGTGTAGGCTTCACACAGCACATACTATGATACCCTGACAGGGCCGCAGTGCACAACGAAGTGACGGTGGGTCGCTGGAAAACTCATCAACCTGATGGTGGTTACAGAGTTCTTTACCTGACCATGGGATACCTGCACCAGATAGACGCCACTGCATATACAGCTGTACAGGCCCATATACATCTGACCAGTAATATCATACTGGGTTGAAACCCAGTATAACACACAAAACAGAGCTTGCTCAGCACGTCGGACGTGCCCATGTAATAAAAAAACTTTTGGGCGGAGGGGACATATACACCCCCCAAAATGCTGGCACACAGGTAGGCATCCAACTGCAACATGAGCATCGGTACTGTGCTGGGCACACAGCTTTGCTCCAAACGGTGATGCATAAGGTGGCCAGCAGAAAATCACTAGATCTTAGCATTGATCTGGCAACACACTGCCCAATAGTCTTTGAATATCAAAATGCAGCACATCATACGCGAACTACACAGAAACATTGTCTGCGACAAAACTGCACGCATACGTATTGTTGCACGCAAGAGGCGGTAACAAGGGAATTGACATCAGGGAGAGCGCCAGATGTTTGGACAGCAAGCTACATGGAGCCAACACTTTGCTTTTGCAATTAGCTGCAGACTTCTACCGATACTTGCAGCGCCATCAGCAAAAGTCTATTATCCTCAGGCGCTACAAGCATGTACTCTTATGCCCCTGAAAACAGCAGATAGCTACTACGTGACTGTCTTATGTTACGTGCACTCCAGCGGACACATATGCCATGATCTCTTCACATCTAATCAACGTATGACACCAAAGGAGTGCATAGCAGAGCACAGCCTGAGCGGGCCAAAATGTGTGCCTCATAGTGATATCACATGATGATGCTCACAAGGTACAAGTTATTGAGCTGCAGACTTGCAGTATTCAAGCCCATCATACACCGACAAACACCATCACGAGCTGCGCCTCCTAGCAGAAGTATCCAGGGAAGCTGCGGTTGTAGCCGGCATCCAGTGCAATCATCATCAGTCACCGGTCACCCATCTTGTACCACCCTGTATTCTTGGTGTATCCAGTATACCATGGGCATACCATATGCATGCGTTATATCGAGACCATCTTGCATGTGGCTTCATCAACATCATCACCATCATCCCACCAGACCTCGACACAGTGACGCCTGCGGGTGCATACATCATGTCTATGAGATCTGGTGATGATGCAGAGCGGTGCTTGTGAGCATTTGTACAAAAGTCCTTCAGCCTCTACATCAGACTATCAATGGTGCACATTGTCGTAAAACCCATGAGTTCTTGGACTTGATTGCTCTGTCTAATGAAGTGTGCTCCACTTGCACACTGTGCACCGGAGCAAGAGGCTGCTACTGTTATGGTATTACATGACAAGAATGCAGACTGGGTTGCCTTATTGCCAACATGAGCTGCTAACTCTGACTGCTCACCTTTCGCCATCCCATCCTCCTGATAACTGCCCTGAGAGCCACCGTAGTATTGAATTCCTCAAGCACATCCTCAACAACTGCTACCACAACTTGATGTCTGGTTGGTTGCATGATGCAATATATCTGTTTCATACAGCAGCTGCAGCTACTGGTGGCATGTGCACGGCAGGAAGTGGCCAGTACCTGCTGTATACCTTCGAAAGTCACTTAGAAGGCATTTTAAACTAGCCTATGCCGCATGTAATGCCGCACAGAGGCTGCAACTTCCTGTTGCTACAAGGCTCCAGCACTGCTGCTGCTGTCAGGTGGCACAAGAGTCAGCTGCATGTTTGGCTCCAGCACTGCTGCTGTTTGCTGCTGCCAGTATTGTTGCTGCTGCTAGTACTGCTGCGCTGCTGCTGGATGCAACTGCTGCTGCTGGTGCTGAGGTGGAGGTGCCTAGAGCTTGAAACTAAACAATAAGCAGAGTATGTGGTCACCAAAGCAGCTAATCCTCGTCAACACGACCAAAACCACTCACTTGCAAACAATCTCCCTTGCGTTTCAGCAGGATGCAGCAGGTCACGGCTACTACTCTCAGCTAGTTTCGGCAAGCTCTAAGGATTCAGGACCATCATTGTCATGAGATGCAAACTGAAACTTGTCGAGACTCCAATGCCAAATGCAATGTAGCGAGTTCGTTGCGTACCAGGTGCATTGTCAATGAATTCCCCACAAGATCTCCATAACCCACCCCTCAAGGATCACAAACAGCTCTCTGGTGCATGAAATAAAGCAGCGATGTGAGTAATATGCCTGCAAGGTGATTTTGACACAAATATTTGGCTGCCAGCACCACCACAAGAGGTGCCAGCAATGTATTGCATGATAGCCAGTTCACGCAAAACAATGATGGAACGCAACCATGCAAGAGTTCTTGATCATGAATCATCCAACAGTTCTTGAATATGGCTCGAAGCCGCATAAGCATGAGCCTCAGGCTGACCATGACCAGTGACCTAGCATGGTAACAAGGCCATTAACAAACAAGAAGAGAAGAGCACGAGCAGCAAGACAAGGTTACAACAGATTATGACAACAAGGGCACAGTGCGCAGAGTGGGAAGAGTGCTCAAGATGCTAGATGCATGACGTACAACACATATGCAAAACAGATTGCAACCTGTACGAGCAAGGCCATGATGGCTGTGATAACAGACATAATGCAGTTGCAAACAACTTGATAAGCTGATCAGTGATAAGGTGTTCAGCTCAAACTTCTGACTAGCGACTGGCAGCAACAAGACATACCGATTGCGCAAAACAAGCTGGACCGGGTGGCAACACC
>JARWLF010000689.1:0-16292 GCA_029853055.1 Scenedesmus sp. KT-U
CCATGCCCTACGAGCCTGGCATTGGCTCTTTCTCTGGGCGAGTTGCTTCATGTAGGTTTTAAAAATAATATTTATGTTGTGAGCAGGTGTGCATGGTGTATGCATCGGGCCACCACCTCAGGGGACTTAGCCATACCCACACATGGCTTCATGACTGCTCCGTGATGCTTAGACGTAATTTTGACGTTCAGTATACCTGATGTGTTTTGTCCTGCAAAAAGCAAGCCTCTGGAGAGTGGCCTCTCCGATAGCTGCACCCGCGCCAACACCGGCAGGCAGCCATCTGCTTCAGCTGCCTGAGATGAGCAGCTCAAAATATGTACAGCTTGATAGCAGTTTATGTGTGCCATAGTTAAAAACACAGCAGCAGCCAAGGCTTGACATGCGCGCACAGGAGGGAAGGTCGCACGCTTTCGGCTGGCAGCACTTGGGCAGGTTATAGAAGGTTCAAGTCTAATTTTTGGCGTAATAATGTTGCTAGACAGCAGCGAGCTGCATCAGGCACTCGGCACTTGTCAGCAGCTGCCTTCGCGGCACTTTCCGGCATTCTGCGCCTGTGGCAGAGTCGGTGGTGGATTCTGGTGCGCATATACTCGTTTCGTGGCATGCACAGTGCTCTGCAGCACCACCACTTGTCTTCTGCTTCAGTGCCAGAGCTGCTGCTTTCAGTCTTACGTGCATGCGGCACAGCTGAGTTGGCACACATTGCTTCATACTTTTGAAACTGGCTTACTACGCGGCACTGTTGCTTTCTGTAGTGGTCTTAGAGACTGCAGCAGCTTGGCTTGTGCTGCTGCTCACCTATGTTGCATGTACCATACGCTACAGGGCAGTTCTTGCCCATGAATGTGTGCTGTAACATGTTCAATATGTAACTCACAAGCATCACTACTGTTGATGGCTTTGCAGTCTCGACGGCTCATGCAGCAATGCCAGATTCAACCGACACATCCAGCATATGCCTGCTATAACCACACCAGCAGCAGGAGCAGCATCAGGTGGGGTCGTTACAGATGTTGGCGCAGCAGGCAGCCCCAGCTTCGCAGCAGGTAGACATGCCTCAGAGGCCGATGTTGACGAGTCGTCAGTATCCAGAGACATGCAGGAACGCTCTCAAAATCAGCAGCAGCAACAGCAGCAGCAGGATGATGCACTGGCAGGACCCTACATGCCCACTACCTACAGCAGAGCCTTAGCAGTGCCTCACAGCACGTGGCACCATGATGGAACAGACTTCACACACGGCTACCTGCAGCAGCAGCTGCCAATGGCATGGGTCAACCGGCCCCGCTCTGCTACTACTGCTGCTGCTGCTGGCAGCAGTATGAGGCGTGCTTCATCAGGAATTAGCAGCAGGTACATGGAGCCAACAAGAAAGCATTGGGAGGAGATGCAGCAGAGACCAGTCAAAGGTTGGTACTGGTTTGAGCAGTAATATGAAACTGATCAGGTGCATTGCTGTTGCTGTCATGTTGCTGAAGATATCTTGAGCAGCAGGGTTGGGTGCCACACCTCTACATTGACATCTGGTTCTTGCAGTCGTTCACTTCTTGAGTCACTGACATAACCTAGAACCTCAGGATCACAGGCTACCTCTGAACGAACATGTAGATCATGACTTGTACTTCTCCGGCAGGTCCTGTGACAAGTGAGGTTGCAAGGATACTGGATCCTGCAAGACCCAGAAACAACGTCAATGAAAGCTGGTTCACTGACAAGCCGATTGAGGAGCTCAGGATTGAACGGGAGCAGCAACGAGCGGCACAGCAGCAGTGGCTGGCTGTGTCTCATCCAAGAGAAGGTGCAAAGTATCCCAACAGATCTTTTGCAGTTCATCGATCAATGATCAAGTTACATCATCATTATGATAAAATTGACGATGATCGGAGTCAAAATTACGATCTTGCCACTCAGGAATGTGTTCAGAGCAGCAGTGATGTTATTCAATCGACAAGTGCTCCAGAAGCAGATGTCATGGGGCATATTGAGGCATTTCAGGCAGTGATCTCAGATTCAATAACAGTTGACAGTACTCTGGGTCAGCTTCATGGCCTACAGGCTACTGCAGCAGCAGCAGCAGAATCGGTACGGAACAAACCGACAGCTTGGTGGGAGGCTGACAAGGATCTGGCAAGACTTGTGCAGCAGATGATGCAGCCTAGCTTTGCGCATGCGTTGTGCAGTGAGTCATTGCAGGCAGACAGCAATAGAGCAGCTGCTGCAACTTGGAGCAGCAGCAGTAGCAGGTACAGCTCTGCTCGTGCGCTGTATTCTACTACACTTGGTGTACATGATGCATTGATAGCTGAGAATGCGGTGAAGGCTGCTGACATGGGCCTACAGATGGCAATTAGGGAAGGTGGCAGCTGCACTAACAGGAACAGCAGGATGAGTGCAGGTGACGCTAGCAGGAATGAACATCATTTGTATGGTGCAGATCCAGCTACAGTCCTGCAGACTCCAGAAGAGAGACACATTGCCTGGGTCAATGAGCTGGTGGCAAGATCAGTGCGCCAGAGACAGCAACAGATTTCACTGGAAGCCGCAGCTGTGTGCTGCAAGTGACTGGCTGGATGCGCCTTTGACGGGTCACAAACTGACGGGCCTGAAGGCAGCATGCAGATGTTTGTTCGGCTTTGTGGACTCTCTCGGCAGGGCTGTATCATCATGCAAGCAGCTGGCATCTCAACCAGAGGCAGAGGGTCGACATAATAGCGTTTGTACGAGGTCGAAGGAGATGAAGCAACCAACTTAAGCAAGCTGGTTAGGCTTATGTCCTTCGGCTGAGAAGCGCGCCTTCAGGGCGATGCAAACCTGACAAGAAGCGTAGAGCGCCTTGAGTTGGTCGAACACTTCCAGCAGAGTACAGCGTCTATAATCGTGCGCAGTGGAGAGAACGCTCCCCATATAGAGGGAGTAAACTCTGGTGCCGTACGTCAGGTTACTTGAATTCGAAATATTATGTCTAATTGAAGTAGACACACCCGCACTGTCCGGATTGCTGACGTTGTTCCTCAACACGCTGGCATGCACGTGTCTGTCTGCTATACCTGTGAACGCTGCCAGAGGTTCCGCGGCAATGGCCTGCTTCGTCCCAGACTTTGAGCATCTATTTCAGGACACAAAGTTCAGTGATGTTGAAATAGAGATTTTAGATGATAAACCTGTGCTGGGATTCAAAAGGAAGAAGGGAATGACGATGCCCGGGCACAGCACTGTGCTGATGGCACTCTCAAGCTACTGCAGAGTCAAGGTTAGTGTCAGGTAGCTTCTGGACAATTACTATGATATTTTTTGTCTGCTGAACTTGCTGTTCTCTCACCGCGAAGCAGCCTGACAGCCATATTCACAAGTTGCAAAACTGTATGTCACACTGTGTGCAGCTGGAGAATTGGACGACAGAGAACAGCGCAGCGACGCAAGTACGCGCAATACGCAGTGGGATATGCTCTAGCAATCTGAAATACAGCATACAGCTGCCAGTCCCTACTGGTCAAATAGACACAGCGATGCGCTTGATCCAGTGCTTGTACCAGAAAGCTCCAGCTGTATCAGATCTCAATCAGCAGCAGCTGCTGCAGTTGCTGCTGTTGGCTGACAGATTTGAAGTACCAAAGGTACAAGCAGCCGTGTTTCATGCCATCAAGGCGCTGTCAGTAGATAAGTTGGAATGGGACACAGCGTTGGCACTTCTTGATCTCCCATTTGCACCTAATGATCAGCCTGACCACAAACAGGTGGTAGCGGCAGCAGAAGAAAAGTTGCTCCAGCAGCTTGGGGATCTGGAAATGGTGTGGGGAGATGAGCAGCTGCAGGGCAAGCTGCTGAACTTGCCACATGCAGCGCTGCTGCATTTGCTGCAGCATGATGAAACTCGTGTGGCATCAGAAAGCACAGTAGTGTACACCATCCTGCTGTGGTGGGGAAAGCAGGAGCAGTCATATAGAAACAATCATGTTCAGCAGCTGAAGCAGCTTATGCAGCAGGTCCGAATGCAGACTTGAGTCTAATGTACATCAACACCTATCTGATGAACAATAACGCAGTGCTATCATGCTACAGTGTGCGTGAGCTTGCCATTGCTGGCCTCTGCACAATCTCTCGCAGTAAGCAAGTATTACAGTATGAGGAGCACCCCCTGCTCAAGCTAAATTCATCTTGGACGGCAGCAAAGCGACCAGCAAGCAACAGACCGCAGGTGGTGGTATGGAAGCTGCCGTTATCACAGCTTCAGGATGCTGTGACAGAGGCGTTGACCAACAAAGATGCACGAGTTATCTGGAGTCCTACCACAATGCTGCAAGGTCACACAATGCAGCTCAGAGCAGATGTGGAAATCAAGGTCAATTCCAGCAATGCTGCGGGTGATGGTGGTAGCAGCGGCATGGATCTGCAGGTGGGCTTCTTTCTTTTCTTGCCTAGTCTGATGAAGGGGACTGTGTGCAGCATCACCTGCAAGTTTATGGTAAAAGCTGCAGCAGCTGCAAGGCTAAACAAAGATGTGTGCATAGGGCCAGTCACCTTCGGTGTTCATGGTGGAAAAGGCAACAACAGAGGCTATCGTAAGTACTTCAGCTTTTCATCTGTTAGCAGCTGGTCCGAGGTTGAGGCCAAGCTGAAGCAGGACAAGATGGTGCATCCTGATAAGTGCCTGCATATTACAGCAAGTATTATTGAACTGGCGTGATGCTGCAGACATAACTGATGCAATAGTGGATGTTGGATCAATCCGACAATATTGCAGCAACGAGTCAAATAGTGAACTCTAGTGTTTGACCAGTGTTGTAGCCTTTTGACTCAATGGTCGCGTGAGAAGGTGTCAAGCCTATTATAGGTTGGTTGTTACATTGAGTTTTGTTGATATTACAAGAGTTGACCGATTGCTGGATCACTTGTACAGTTGTGTACAGTCGTGGGCATACACGAGAGATTGAAGTGTGTTTTGTATATCAGTTTGGTGTACACAACCACTTGAACAGGCCAGGCATTATTCGGAGGAATAGAACCCCAGGCCTGCTGCAGATCTGTGCACTGTGATGTTGCTCGGCTGGGCAGTGTTGCATTCTTAAGTGCCTGCATCATGTGAGCGCAGGGCTGTCCTGCATTCATGTTACCAGACTGGACGGCGTTGGTGGTTATGATTTGCCTGGCTGTACACGGCACACATGTCCTTACATGACAAAGCAGAGTTTTGGCATGTTCCTTCTGACTGCATGCTTTATGTGTATTGGGGGTTGCCAACAGTGTTGACACTAAATGTACGTGGCAGCTGTGTGCTTGTAGGTCAACCACAGCCTATCGCTTCGTCGGACACTCAACTGCTTTGTACAAGTCCCAGCTGCAGGTATTAAGCCAGGAACAGCAGCCAGGGACTGGGCTTTGGATGTTGACAGCTTGTTCATGCCATGTAGCCTACATCTAACTCAGTACAGTACGAGCCAGTGTTCTGCTTCTGCACACACTCCACATCCGCTCTCTAGTAGTAAGTGTTGTCGGGAATGCTAATTGACATTGAGCAGGCAGAACTTGATGTTGAACTTCATGGTGACCAAGATGTCTTACCATGATGCCTTCAAACTGATGCTTTGATGAAGCTCCGCGGTATATTTGGTTATGAATATCAACCAGACAGCACTGACACATGAGCGAATGTCACAACCCAATCTGACCGACTTGACTGCAAGTCGAACTGCCAGTCTGTGGTCAATGACTGCTGTACTTCCGCTGCCGTACGATGCACTATCAGGGCATGACACGTCGAGTGTGCGCTGCGAACTGCTTCCGTAACAAGTTCAATATTGTATGCTATTTCGTCTATGTAGCCTACATATGATATCCTGCAGGGTGTCCGGGGGCACAGCGTTGTGATAGCTATGGCCCCTTTCACGCCCGATTTTGAACCCTTACTTCAACAAAGAACGCTTCAGTGATGTAGACATTGAATTTCTGGAGGATGATTCGGAGGTTGGAGCGGAGAGAAGAGGGCCTCGACCATCCCAGGTCACAGCATGGTGTTGGTGGCGTTTTAACGTACTGCAAAATCAAGGTCAGTCAAGAACGTTTGCTCACATGTGTTGAGCAACTTATTACTCTATCTATTGTATGCACGACTAGCTCCCAACAGGAACCGGTGGCACAGCAATAGGTCGAGTCCCTGGGTTGTTCTTAAGAAGCTTTGCTGACCTGCAGCTAGAGAATCGCGGTCCGGAAGTGAGAAAACTCACCGCAAGACAGCCACAGAAAGCCCACAGTCCAGCTCCCACCTGCTGGGCAGACGGAGATAGCAACACTTCTTGTGAGATGCATGTATCAGAAAGACACAGCACTCTCAGACCTCAACCAACAGCAATTGTTGCAGCTGCTGCTCCTGGCTGACCGGTTTGAGGTGCCAAAGGTGCAGGAAGCTGTACTTGATGTCTTCAGGAAGTCCCAGTAGCTGACCTAGATTGGGACACAGCTGTCGCACTGCTAGATTTTCCGTTCAGCTGTGATGAGCAACAATCTCACAATGAAGTGGTTCAAACAGCAGAGTCAAAGCTGCAGCTGTTGCAGCAGCTGCTGCAACAGCTTGGTGATTGAGACCTAGTCTGGGCAGATGAGCAACTGCAGGAACAGCTGATGCAAATGCCACATGCAGCTCTCTTGCGCTTGCTGCAGCATGACGACACTCGTGATGGAAGTGAAAGCACAGTGGTGTACACCATCCTACAGTGGTGGGAGAAGCAGCAGCAGTCATACACAGACAGTCACGTGCAGCAGCTCAAACAGCTCATGCAGCAGGTTAGGATGCAGCACCTCAGTCTACTGTACATCAACACCTATATGAAGCACAACGATGTAATGCTGTTGTGCTTCAGCATGCGGGAACTTGCCGCTGCTAGCATCTGCACAGATCCCCCAGCATGAAAGCTTTGCTAGATGACGAGCCCCCGGCTGCGCCTCTACTTGATGGCAGAATGTAGTGCTTGTGAGGATTGCTGCTGTTCAGTCACCTCTGATGGATAGATTGTGGAATGCCACATCATTTGGAACCAAGTCGAGCAATACTCCTGTGATGTCACCCACTGGTGTCACCCACATGCAGCATGCGGTCTGTGTGCAGATTCCACTGCTTGGGGGGAGTGAATGGCAACATGACACATGCAGCATTGAGAGCGTTTGTCTGCACACATGCCATCATTAGAAGCCCACGTACTCGTGTCGCTGTTACCCCTTGAGTTTGCTAGTAGAATCATATGGCCAGCTTGCGTGTGACACTATACAGCACCGTGCTCTGAGTGACTCTGATCTGCTCGGTCTGTTCATTCGCCGAAGGGCCGGAAGGCCGGAGCGGGTTTGCTGTTTTTCTGCTTACCCTGATCTGTCAGATCCGCAAGTGTCGAGCTCGTTATCAGCTCTTTGTGTTCACTGAAGGAACTAGCTCACCCGCGCACGAAGGACGTTATGAAACACAGGCTGCAACGATCCGTTTGAACCCCTGTCCTTTGCGAACTCAATGATGGCTGATGAGTGCTCCCCACTGGACTGCGGAACCATACCGGTGCCTACCGACCGGCATGCCGGCAGTGCCGCGGCGGCACCCGCGGGGTGTTGCAACAAGCGTTATCCAAGGGCCAAACTCCAAAGTATGCGTTTGGCTGTATGAGGCTGGTCCGTGTAAGCTTGGACGCGAGCCAAGCAATTCTGTTCGTCATATGTAGCCTTTCAGCCGGCAAAGAATTGGTTGCTGGAGCTCCTCATTGGTTGATCGCTGTGCTGTTCGTTGATTTGTGGCTTGCAACACCTACGCTATGGCGTGTTTTGTCCCAGACTTTTATTAGCTGTTCGAGAGTGAGAAGTACAGTGATGTCGGCTTGGAGATTGTCGAGGATGCTGCAGACGTAGGAGAGAAGCGGAATAGGGGGCTGACTATACCCGGACACAGCACTGTGCTGATGGCATTCTCAGGCTACTGCAAAGTCAAGGTCAGCTCGATATCTATATAAGAGTTCCTTCTATTCAACATGAAGCTAGCTACTTGTACATGCTGTTCAACTTTGCAAAGATGGCTGTACATATGGACATGTATGCAAGTAGCAATCATGGCATGTCTTGCCTCTGTGCTGAGCAGTTGTTACCGTTGGGATGGTCCCAATTTGGCTCCTGTGCGTGGCTTGCAGTTGGACAACTGGCCAACGCAGGTTAGCAGCAGTACACCTGTCTGCACTCCATGCAGCGTCGGTACACCCACTGCAAAGAGGTACACCATTCGATTCCCAGTGCCTGCTGGGCACACTGACTGCACAAAACGACTCATTCAGGGCATGTATCAGAAGTACCCAACCACATCGGACCTATCCCAGCAGCAGCTACTGCAGTTGCTGATGCTGGCTGACAGATTTGAGGTCTCAAAGGTGCAGACTGCTGTCCTAGATGCCTTAAAGGCTTTGTCAGCAGATGATATGAACTGGGAGACAGCGATAGTGTTCCTGGATTGTCCGATACATCTTGATGACCACTCTGCTTGCACTCAGATCACTGCAACAGCATTCGCAAAGTTGAGGCAGAAGCTTGGCGATCTGGAGTTGGTATGGGCAGATCCAGGACTTCAGGAACGGTTGATTAGTCTGCCACATGCAGCACTGTTGCACCTGCTGCAGCATGATGACACTCGTGTGGCCAATGAAAGCACAGTGGTGTACACCATCCTGCAGTGGTGGGAGAAGCAGCAGCAGTCATACACAGACAGTCATGTGCAGCAGCTCAAACAGCTCATGCAGCAGGTTAGGATGGAGCATCTTGATCTACTGTACATCAGCACTCATATGATGCGCAGCGAAGCAGTGCTATCATGCTTCAGCGCCCAGGAGCTTGCTACTGCATGCAATTGCACAAACCTCGTTGGCCAACTAGCACTGCAGGATGCGAGTCATCCACAGCTGAAGCAGTATCCAGCCTGGACAGCAGCAAAGCGCCCTCCTAGCAACCACCCCCAAAAAATGGAGTGGAAACTGCCAGTCTCAGAACTTGGTGCTGCTGTAACAAGCGTCTTGAGTGGCAAGGAGTCTGAGCCGATTGAGGGTCCAAAAGCAGTACTGCAAGGTCATGCAGTTCAACTGGCAGTAGAGGTGGACATCGCTGACATTGAAGCGGCGATAGAGGTGGACATCGCTGACACAGATGGCACTAGCTCCGAAGGTGACACTAGCACTGATAGGGAGCTGCAGATGGGCCTCTTTGCTGCAATGCCCAAGTTGCAGAAGCAGGCCGTGTGCAATGTGAAAAGCAAATTCTGTGTGATGTTGGCAACTGCTGCGGATTCCGCTGTAGCTGGAAGGTCCCACAATGATGTGTGTTTTGGGTCATGCACCAAAGGCATCACAGGTGGTGACCCAGGCTATGGCTTTGACTTTCTCACTCTGCCAGTAGTTGGTTCCCTCAGCTGGTCAAATGTAGAAGTGAAGTTGAAGGAGAAGAAAATGGTTCGTGCAGACGATTGCTTGCACTTTGTAGTGACCAACATACACATCTCATAATTTGAAGCAGTTGCATTTGGTGTTGTCAAAGCCAATCAGCACTTTGCATGGGGAGCAGCCAGCAAATCAGACTTGTCATTTCAATTTGAGCAGCAGGCAGATTAGGCTCATGTTTCAGGTTGTGCGACTAAGCTGAGGCTCAGTACAATGGTGCAGTGCATGTCATGGTATCTTTAACCAGGTTGTAAACAGCAGTTTTCAACTGTCCCTGCCAGGCTCAGAGTTGTCAGAAGTTGCGATAGCTGTTGAAAATCACAATACCAGCAATACCTACGTTTTGGCAACATGCAGCGGTTGTGTCTGTATGCCTCCCAGCCAAGTAGCTTTGTCATGTGACAGCCTGGTGTGGTGGCAATACCTGTTTTGCTTGTCAGCTATTGATGTTTGGAGAGTTGTAATTGAACCCGATGTGGCCGTTTAGCCCTTGGACATCTTTGATGACACTGCAGTGCATGCCAGTGGTCCCACATTGTCTGCTGCATCCCGTCTAGTGGGTGGTGATGCGGCAAGTTGAGGATCTCTTAGCGCCATCGGAAGGATGTTGCTATACATGTACAGAACTTGTAAGCAGGTACAGATGTGCACCTGCCTGTTGCAGGTTGTGGTGACTGCAAGAGTCGCTGTTAGTAAGCTGGGTAGTCAGTGGGACAGTATCACAGTGGTACATAATGAGGCAGGCATGTGATGGCAGTCACTGTTGTTTGACTTTGCAGCACATGTCTGAGTGGGCTGTACTCACAGAGACTGCCTAACACGCAACTTGTGCCATGTTTGATGTCATGCAGTTGTGCTTGCAACATCACATGAGTTGTGTATGTTTATCAGGTGACAGTTCTTACAGATACTTGGAGTATCATGTTGGGATGCCACTCTTTGTGTTTGCTGCTAGTGACCACACCCTACGTGGGCCGGCCGCAGTGTTCTGTTCCTGTTGCGCATACTGTGAAGGCGTGCATGTAGCCTGCACAGCGGCGGCAATGCAATGATTTATTGCGCAGATCCCAGGTATCGGTGGACCGGTCCAAGGTTACGTGACCCTGTCGTTGTCTCGTGCAATACACCCTGAAGGGTTCGACATGCACTCTTTGCCTCTGCGTTGACTAGAGGCCCTCAGTTTATCATCGGAAAAGCGCAAAGCTTTTTCGCTCGGCATACTTGCAGCGGCCGCACTGGTGTTGTGCATATCTTAACCGGACGCTCATCCACAGACGGAGCGATGGCTTTCACAGCTCCTGACAATCAAGAGTACTTTCGTGATAACACGTTCAGTGACATAGACATCGAGATAGTTGAGGATGTCGAGCCTGGGAAAAAGAGAAGGGGGGCTCTGACGATACCTGGTCACGTGACACCATATGGTGTACACAGCATGGTGTTGATCCCGTTCTCTGCCTACTGCAAAGTCAAGGTCAGCTGCCACACATGTTGCGCATGCGGACATCTTCAGATGCGTTCTGGGCCAGCGAATGAAACTCTGCGGATCGAGATGAGACTGTATGCATGGCAGACATCTTGAGCATCATGATGCCTACTATGTACTCACGATGTCATGCACATGCATTGTGATCCCGCGCACATCTTGTGTATCTGCTCGCAGCTGGAGCACTGGCCAAGTCTGGCTCATTCAAGTGACAGAGACGCAGCCAGCAACAACAGTAGCTGCAACAGAGTGCGCAAAAAGGCAAAGACACTGCACATGCAGCTGCCAGTGCCCCCTAGGCAGACAGACATTGCAGTCCGCCTCATTCAAGCAATGTATCAGCAGACAGCCTCGTTGTCAGACCTTAGTCAGCAGCAGTTGCTGCAGTTGCTGACCCTGGCTGACAGATGCGAGGTACCGAAGGTGTTGACAGCTGCCCTAGCTGCTTTGGAGGTATTGTCAGCAAATCAGATGGAGTGGATTACGGCTACTGGGCTGCTAGACCTGCCTTTCAGCTTTGATGAACACGCCAACTTCATGACTGTCATAGATACGGCAGAGAACAAGCTGTTGCAGCGGTTGGGAGACCTGGAGGAAGTTTGGGCAGATGAGCAGCTGCAGGATAAGCTGCTAGATCTCCCACATGCAGCTATGTTGCGCTTGGTGCAGCATGGTCAGACTCGTGTTGCCAACAAACGCACTGTAGTGTACACCATCCTGCAGTGGTGGGAGAAGCAACCACCTTCCTACCAAGCATCGCACAAACAAGACTTATGCAGCTTATGCAGCAGATCAGGATGCAGCATCTCAGTCCACCGTAGAGTCTACATCAGTATCTTCATGACGAACCATGCCTCAGTGCTTTTGTGCTACGACCTGCGTGAGCTTGCAGTGGCCTGTGCTGTTGCAAGTCCTGACAGGAGGCACGCATTGCAAGCCGCCGAGTATTCACAGCTGAAGCAGTATCCAGCATGGACAGCAGCCAAGCGTCCGCCAAGCGACAGGCTGCAGGAGGTGGAGTGGAAGCTACCAATAGCTGAGCTGCGTGATGCAGTGAGAACGACTTTGAGTCACAAGCAGGACACTTGGTTGAGAGGTTTGCCTACAGTGTTGCAAGGTCACAAAGTCAGACTTCAGGTCAAAGTTTGCACAACGCAAGTGCCGAATGATTCTACCAATGCTGTCTTGGACGCGACCAACAGCGAAAGTGACATTGAGTCTGCCGTCAGTCTGCAGATAGGCATGTTCTTGACATTGCAAGGTCTGAAAGAAGGGGCTGTATGCACTGCGCAGTGTCACTGACACCTAGTGACTAGGAAGTTTGTCATAGAGGCACACGGTGTGAGTGTAGCTGGACAGATGCTGAAGACGTGTGCTATGGGCCAAGAACAACTGTTTATCAAACTGAACATGATGCCTGGGGTTGGTGTAACATGGCCACCTTCTCGCTGGTGAGCAGCTGGTCAGATGCCATCTTCAGTGAAGTCGAGTTGAAGCAATTGGGCTTGGTGCATCCTGCCAGTGGCTGTCTGCATTGCAAAGTTCAAATCCTGAAGATGGCATGAGTTGATGTCTGATAGGTCAATATGAAACCTGTGAAGCTGATCAGAATACATCACAGCTTTCAGACCATACATGATGCACATTTGTGCAATTGCCGCATCTGCATACTGGCCGAAGTTGAGCACCATGCTGAGTTTAGAATAATGGTCATGAGAGCTTCAAGCTAGTAGGGCCAAGCCATTGTCTCCGGCAGCAGATGTAGCTGTTCAACATCACGGTGCAATGATGTGTTGAGAGCGACCAACATTGAGTTTGCATGCTGTTTGAAGGCTCCTCTTATGGCATGATGTTGCATGTGGCATTGGCTCAAAGCTAGTCCAAATTGTACCTTGTCAATGATACCGTACACGTAACGGTGCATCACCTGGCCAATGCCATTTCCAGTTGGGCAGGTATGTGAGTATTCTGAGCAATCTTGGAGGGACTGTTGATGCCGTGTTGTGTGCCATGTTGTGAGTGCCTCCTTGGATGACTCAGGAGGCACAGATACCTAAGGGCCAAACGGCCGGACTGGTTCTCAACTTGATCGAAGATGACATGAGGTTGTTCATGCCTGGTTTGTATGGTCACAATGAGGCCTGTGATTTCTTCAAAAACAGCCTGAAAGGCAAATCAGCCAAGGACGTCTTAGCAACCTTGTGTGTGGCTGTTGCTTCGGCGTATCAGCTGAAATTGGGCACCATGTTGACATCTAATAGAAAACTAGGAGAGCTGGTACATAGCTGACTTAATGCCTCTATGGTTATAGTTGTTATGCAAGCACCGTGTTAGAGAGAGGCCAACACCTCTGTGCAGGGCCTATTTGCAGCATCGCACTGATGTTTCTTGACCTTTACAAAAGCAAGCCAAAATGTTGCTCAAAGTTGTTATGCACGCTTTGAAGGCCCCAGAGCTGCATGTAAAATGACTCTAAGCAAAGTAAATATGTGGAAGAGGCAGATTGGGTTGTGCGGGAAGTGGATGCAACAAATTTGACATTGCTTTTATGCTGCTCCTAAGGAGTCATATGTGTCATACTAGTGAAGCCGTGACGCTTCAACACTTTGATAACCCCGGCTTGACCTTGTGCTCCTGGCAAGATGGGTACAACTGTACATACTAAACATGCTCTATACTATACATGCGTCATCTGGCTAAGGGGTGGATTGCTATGTGTGCGGGCTATGATGATGATGATGATGATGATGATGATGATGATGATGATGATGATGATGAGTTTGTTTCATGACCTTGGCTGATACCATGTTGATGGTGGCGATATGCCTAAATTGTAAGCTGTATTCTGCACTACACAAAGGCGCCGTCGTCATAACAGTGCCATGTCCTTATGTGTCCGAGATTGTACATTGCGTGTTTGCAGTAGGTGCTCTCCACAGCAAGTCGAAGATTAATATAATATGGTCTGTGAGTATCCTTTCCACTCTCAATTTGCGCCAGCGCTATCAGTCTTTTGTTTGCAGACTTTGGTGGTTGGAGGGTCTGTGATACTGTCACTCAGCCTGACAGTGATCATATGCCCTCTGTTTTGTAGCACCCAAGGGCTTTGGTGGCTGCTTTTTTACATGCTTGTTGTTTGAGACGTCGCGGACGAGATGTCCAGGTCTCTGATCTGGTGAATCAATGCTTGGAAGAACTCATGTCTGTAGTCGGTGATAAAGGGGTGATTGTTCCGAGTAGGTTCCGCTGTCTCGGATCAAGAATGAGTTCATCACAGTGTAAGCGAATGAGTTCATAACAGTGTACCAGGTAAGGCTTCACCGCAGCGACGTAAGCATCGACTTATGTCAAGGAGCCCCAGTCGGAGGTTACAAACGTTTGTACTGGTCCAAGGTTACACTACTGCAACTGCATCGGCATCCTGTGCATCACACCCTGACGGCTCGAACATTGCACTTTGGAGTTGTGTGCTGATACGTCGGCGAGCATCAGAACGCACTAGGACTCCCTTGCCAAAGGGCGCACCTGCAGATGCTTCAGATCGCAACGCGCTTGCACGCTTGTACGGGATTGTGGTGATGGCTTACGCTGCTCCTAACTACCAGACCTACTTCAAAAATGACAGGTTCAGTGATGTAAACATCGAGATAGTCGAGGATGTCGAGCCAGGACAGAAGAGAAAGAGGTCTTTGACGATACCTGCACACAGCATGGTGCTGATTCCGTTCTCTGCCTACTGCAAAGCGAAGGTCAGCTGTCGCGCTTCTTGTGTGTGCCCTTCAAGTTCAACGTCGACTGTCAACTGCCGGCTGTGTGCTGGCAGGCATCCTGAGCAGCTCATAACTAGGGCTACAACAACACCTCATAATTTATAGATTATGAAGATGGATCTAATCCATGCAGGCCATTGCCAATGCTTTGAAATGTGATGCATTCAAGTGACTGGTTTGTGATTTGTGACGTGTCCACATGTGTGTGCAGTTAGAACACTGGTCCAAAATGCCACAAGCAAGTGACAGAGGTGTTGTTGGCAATATCTGGCGTTGGATCACAAGGAGCAGCGAAGGGCCCAACAAGGCAAAGCATACTGTACGACTGCTGGTACCTCTTAGACAATCTGACATTGCGGTTTGCTTGATTCGAGCCATGTACCAAGAGCCACCAGTGCTGTCAGACCTAGACCAGCAGCAACTGCTGCAGTTGCTGCTGCTTGCTGACAGGTTTGAAGTTCCTAAGGTTCAGGCAGCTGTGATTGATGCTCTCTCAGCTTTGTCAGAAGAAGCGCTGGAGTGGGAGACAGCAGTTGGACTGCTTGACCAGCCAATCAGCTCTATCAACCATGACAGTTTCACAACCGTCATTCAAGTAGCAGAGTCAAAGCTGATGCAGCAGCTTGGTGACCTTGAATGTGTCTGGGCGGATGAGCAGCTGCAGGAAAAGCTGTGCCACCTGCCACATTCAGTGTTGCTGCACCTGGTGAATCATGACCAGACTCGTGTGGCCAATGAAAGCACAGTGGTGTACACAATCCTGCAGTGGTGGGACCACCAGCCATCTTCCTACAGAGTGCCCCACAAACAGCATCTGAGCCAGCTTATGCAGCACGTTAGGATGCAGCATCTCAGTCTATTGTACATCAGCACTTGCATGATGGACAATGATGCAGTGCTATCATGCCTCAGCAGTCGCCAGCTCGCCCTTGCCTGTAGCTGCACAGACTTTTACAGCAGAAGATCGCTGCAAGCTGCTCAGCATCAACAGTTGATGCAGTATCCAGCATGGACAGCAGCAAGGCGGCCAGCTAGCAGCAGACCTCAACAGCTAAAATGGGATCTATCACTGACTGAGGTTTCTGATGCAGTAGACCACAGCTTACGCAGCCACTGGCAGGAGGTGGCGCCACTCAAGAGTCCAACCACAGTGCTGCAAGGTCACACAATTCAGCTTGAGCTTTGTGTGATACAAGCAGATGGTGTTGTGAATGCCACCTACACTGATAGTGACCCTGGCACAGAGTTGCAGCTAGGCCTATATCTGATGTTGCCACAGCTGGAGGAAGGGTCTGTGTGCAGAGTCGCCTTCAGCATCATAATTGAAGCAGGCGTTGTACTTGGACGGCTTCAGAATGATGTGTGTTATCCGGCAGGCACCAGCATCTTCAAATACGACACAAGGGGATGGGGTCATGGTAACATAATTACCTTCTCAGCTGTCAACGACTGGTCAGATGTTGAAGCCAAGCTGAAGAGGCTAGGCTTAGTACATCCTGATGGCTGCCTGCATTGCAAGGTTCAGATCTTGGAGATGGCATGAGCTTCACCACTGATCGGTGCATGGCTACTTGAGATGATCGCCCT
>JARWLF010000690.1:0-13799 GCA_029853055.1 Scenedesmus sp. KT-U
CACTCAAGCCGGTGGTGATCCCCACCTTGCTGTCGTGTCTGTCAGCAAGGCTATGTCCCTGCTAGTCAGGGCCTGGGGAGATCTCCTGGTGGTGGTCAAGCCCCACTCTAGACTCAAACCGGTGGTGATTCCCACCTTGCTGTCGTGTCTGTCAGCAAGGCTATGTCCCTGCTAGTCAGGGCCTGGGGAGATCTCCTGGTGGTGGTCAAGCCCCATTCTAGACTCAAACCGGTGGTGATTCCCACCTTGCTGTCGTGTCTGTCAGCAAGGCTATGTCCCTGCTAGTCAGGGCCTGGGGAGATCTCCTGGTGGTGGTCAAGACCCGCTCGCACCCTTGCACAGGAGTTTCTGTGCACAAATGGTGAGGACTGCTCGGCTTGGCTCCGTGGTGCAGCTTTCAGCTCATGTGTCCATAGTCAAGGTATGATGTTATGTTGTCTGATGTGATCAGTGGGCTGGTCCAGCTATCTGCAAGGCTGCTGACGAGTCCCTTCAGAAAGGACGAAACCGCCCACGCTGCTATTTGTATCCATGTGTATGGCACGCAATAATAACTATTGTTTAGTGTCATGGTGGACAGCGGCACCCGCCATGATAATACGGCAGCGAAATGCCCCTGACCTGTGGTGTTTGTGGTAGGTGCAAGCTGTGATGTGTCGTTATCGCTCTGATGATGTTATTTACCACCACTTATATATGTATTACGTACACTGTCCTCTGTGCATCTATCATGTCAGTCTACAATGATTGTCATGTCACTGGTCATTGCACTGCATATGCAGATGTTATATGTATGTTTGATAACGTTCCGTCAGACAATGCGTTGCATCGGATTAGTTGGAAGATTACAGATGCCATGCAAGCCATGCATTTTGTCAGGTGCCACATCGTCAAGTGGTGTCACATTGCCTGCTCTACCGCATACTATCAATGTTGTGCTTTGCACTTGCTGCTGCTCCAGCAGGATGGATTGGGCAGCAGATGCTGAACAGTACTCAACCTGGTGCCGTGCACATGCTATGGGCTGCAACAGCAGCGGCGAGAGTAGGTGAAAATGATGCAGTGTTCTTGCAGTTGTGTCCCAGTCTGTAGTGCAACATGGGGCTGAGGTTGAGCTGTTGATAGGGCAGCTGCACAAGTCATGTGAGGCACTGCTGCAGCCACTATATGCTGATGATGATGCTGAGGTTAAGCGGCGGCTGGTGCTGGTGGGCTGTAGCAGTGGTCACAGCGACAGGAGTTCATCACCAGCAAAGCAATCTGTACGGAGGTGTAAAAAGGTGCTGGATGGTCTGCAGGATCTGGTGCAGATGATCGTTTCTTCTCGGCCAGCAGCATTTCTCGGCCAGCAGCAATGGGTCCAGAATACAACTCCTGCTATTGCTGTTGGTTATGCTGTACTGCCAGTTCTCCAAGAGCGACAGCAGCAGCGGTGTAGAGTGTCAGGTGCAATCAGTCTGGCAGTACAGAGAGTCAGGAGAGGCACAGAGTGAAGCAGCGGTACTCTAGATCTAGGCAGCCTTCTGGCAGTGCTCGACATTACATCAGCAGCTGGAGCCAGGACAACAGCGTTGACTGCAGCAGCAGCCATCTCAGCAGCAGTCTCAGCAGCTGTAGCAGTGATGCAGGTCTAGACGACTGCTTGCAATCGCCACCAGCAAGATAACTTCACTTCATCAACAGGTGCCAGCTATTGGTGGAGACAATATGGGCATGCAGGATACCGAATGAACAAGCATAAGGAGACATACCAAAGTGGAGCCAACAGCCTTCAGTCATCAGCAGCTGGACGTTCAGACGGAAGTTGACAATCAGGTAACAACAGCACTATTGCGTTCACAGCACAGCCTTGTGACCAGCACCAACAGTTGAGCAGCGATGTTGATTGTGTCCCTGAGTGCAAGTAACGCAAAGGTTGAAGCTATTGGTACAGCAGCAGGTACAGTTGGCATAGAGGCAACATCATCTGTGAGTCATGTTGATGTGGCTCATAGTCCAAGCAGAAAGCGGGCTGAGAGGGCATTGATGCTTGAGAAGCTGAAACTACTACAGCATCAGCAGAAGTAATGCAGCACAAGCCGATCAGCAGTTACCCCCCCCCCCTGTGTGTGTGTTGCTGCTGCTGGCAGCTGGCTCCCCTGCAGCCAACTCTCCCGCTGTGAGTGTGTTTGACCTGACCAGGGCCCTGACAGGACTAATAATGCAGCGTATGGGGCTTGCCACTCGCCAACTGAGACAGACAACTTATCTGAGATAAGAGACATCTATGAATGAGGTCTGCTAGACCTCGGCTCCTTAGAGCAGGTGCATCCGGAGGAGTGTAAGATACTATCTTACAGGCTGTTTTGATGTATGGCAGCATGGTTGTTTACATCAAGTCACAGCGTGTGTTGGTGCCACTAGTAGCGGCCCTAGATGCATGGTGCATAAACATGTCATGCCTTGCTGGTTATGTGTCGCGCGTGCTTCAATGTTCTTATACATTAGGCACAGAGTACCCAGCATGTCTTCTTCCAAGTGATCAACACATACTTGTGCAAGGTTGCAAGTATTGCAGCTGCTGCTGCAGCAATAGACGGTAGCAGTAGTGGTGACTGTTATGTTACTGCTTGTCGAGGTAATGGCATGGAGTTGTTGTACCTTTACTATGCTCCTTTGTGCCATCATTTCTTTGGGCTGTTGCTGGTCGCTTTATGACTAGAACACTGCCCGGACGCTGGCGGTACGTACCGGTATACCGGTCGGAGGCGGGACCGATCATACCTGGGCACAATGCTGATTGTGAGATACTACCTAGAATGTGGCTACTGCTCACGCGTTTGGCAACGCAGAATTTCAACATGTGTTTGCACCACCTGTCAACGTACAGGGCTTGTCTGACAAGCCGCAACGGCATCGCCAATGTTGTCCGATGTCTAAGCTTAGACATCTTTCCGACAACACGTACACGCCTTGCACCGTGCAACGCCCATATGGTAGGCAAACTGACTCACTTGCAGTACCACAAGCCACTATATCAGAGTAATAAGACCATCGCACGCTCTCTAAAAGGGGAGATCATCATGCATCTGAGCATCGTTCGTTCGCATATGTCCCAGGCATTTTACGAACCCGGCACTCCACAACGCTGCAGCAACTGCAACAAAGAGCCGGCAGAGGGAGTAGAGCTCATGAGATGCGCTCGTTGCAAGTGCGCTCGCTACTGCAGCAAACCCTGCCAGGCAGCTGATTGGAAGCAGCATCAGAGGTACTGCAAGAGATTCCTACGTATCGTCAAGCAGATCTGCCATCCTACATGTACAGGAGAGAAACAGCAGCCCCTAAAACTTCCAACGAGTACCAAGGGGCCTTGGCTGCAGCAGGGGTCTACACACGTGCCTGGGAGTATGTGAGGACTACTCCGGTCGCTGTTAGAGAGCTTGTGAGAAATTGCAAGACGGGCTCGATTGCCACGGAAGCCACTGAGGCATTCTGGGGCTTCAAAGGCGAGCCAGATTCACTAGATTATGTGCGGCTGTTGTCTGCCTACCAAATGGCCCTAGAGTACACTGATGTGAATTCACAGAAGCTTGTGGAGTGTCTGCTGGCCCGGCCATGCCAGCCAAGCCATCACCAAGACACTGCAGAAAGCCAGAATTGTGCAGACTGAGCACAGTGACTATGAGTACAGCAAGAGCATTCTTGACCAGTACGCTGCCATTGTTGATGGTCTGGAGGTTGTCAGTAAGGCAGACAGCTGGAACCTGGATTGATTTACCAGTTGCAACTGCCTCCAAGGACGGCGGCAATAGCTAATGATCACTAGCTAGGTAACCTGGCGTAGGTTAAAAAGATATTCCAGTACTACATGTGCAGTCAGTGTACAGTCAACAGGATAGATGATAGTCTCTGTTTGCTCTGTTGTAGCTGGTCATGTGTTGTGGTATTTGCATGAGAGAAGAAAGCAGCAGAATGGTTTGACCAGCAGTTCAGGGTGAAGCAGTTGCAAATGGGCTTCTGAACCCTTTGTCAGGTTACCGTACTACGGCATGCCGATGCTGAGCATGCCGTGATCGGCATGTATATACATGCATATGTGTGTCTGCTGGGTTGGTTGACTTTGTGTTTGTCCATTCCAAACTACAACAATTGTACTGCAGTATTTGAATGATTTGTTCATAGCTTAGCTGAAAGGTTTGTGCCTATAGAACACCTGTGACCATCGTACAATTCCTCGTGCATGGCTGCATGCAGCTGGGGCGGTGCGATTTGATGCTGGCTGATGATGCATGTGGCATGCATGCGACATGCAGCATGGCGTGTTGGTGGTACATCTGTGCTGGCCTGTTTTGTGCTACACTGGATGCATTGCATAGCATGCAGGTTCCTATGCATACACCATGCTCCTGTCAATTATACACCATACTTAACACATGGCAGATTCTCAGCTGCTCGCTGCGAGGGTATGATGATGACATTGCCATCAGTGAGTGAGAGTGTTCTCAACAGTCGAACTTTGAAACATCCAAGGTGCTGGTACCATGTATGCTACTTTGCCCGTTATTAAATAACGGTTCAACCGTTATTGAATACAGCCAGTGGCGGTGTTGTACAACACATGTGAAGAAGACGAGCTGGGACTGCCTGATCTGGGAAGTGAGTCAAGACCTGCACATGAAGCCCTGAGAATTGTAACGTTATGTTTGTGTGGCAAATTCCGAATGCCTCATGGCCGGAGACAGTAATTAGTACTACGTAGTTCAATTCCACTTTGTTTGTGCGACAGAATGATACTTGTGCCACGCGCTTATTCTCGCCACTGGCCTCAAAGGGGGTGCGGTATGCATAGGTGTGAGAGCAACAAGCAAGTCCGAACCGAGTAGGTTCATGTGCATCTGGCAATAATGCAGAAACCTGGCAAGCTCACTCTATGCAAGGTGTAAAATGCTGCTTCACTTCAGGTAAAGAAGTCAGGATCGATGACAGAGAGTTCAGAGCCTGGTTCATGTCCCAGCACTTTTTCCAGATGGCGGCCCCTGAGAAGCTTTTTTTATCTGATATGTCATGCTTTGTTGCACTCAATTGCTGCATGAGCCAAATTCCCTTTCTTCCGCAAAGTGTGCATATACAATAGAGATTTCAAAAGTCGGAGTCTGCAGCTTGTTAGGTCACATGATGAATGCATGCCCTGGCACATTCCAGCTGATGATCTTGACCACATTGACGTATCTTCAAACAGCACTTATTCACGCTCAGATTAGTCGAGCAACAAGCCGTCACAATGTCACGACTGATCAGTCAGCTTTGCCAGCTACAGCAGCAGTACTCCGTGTGGCCAACTTGAGCAATGAGATGCATTGCACTGCCAGTGAGTCATCTTGGAGGTACCAACGACAAGTCACCGTCACTTCTTCATCATCACTACTGCCATCTCTTACTGCTGCTGCTGCTGCTGGGGACCCTGACAGTGCGCTGAAGTGTATGGTCCTCAACTGCACAGTGTGATTGTTGTTATGTTGTACCGTCACAAGCTGAGACAATGTGCCAGGTAGCCCTGCCTTCAGTATATCGCTAACAAACACTGCTGCTGCTGCTGCTGTCATAGCACTGCTGATAACTGGCATCTTTGCAACTACACTATCATCACCATCCTGCTGCTGCTGCTGCTGCTGCTGTATGTAGGGTCTCAGACACCATAAAGGTATCCTAATCCTACATGTCTGCTTGATGTGATGCTGCTGTATCCCCAGTAGCTCTGCTGCTGCACCTGCTGGCAGCAGCTGCATGTCTTTGACCAAGGGTCTACCAGCTGGTGTTTCTGGTTGTTGATGTTTGACAATCAACACGCCGTCAACTACTGTGCCGTGAGACTCGAGGTTGATCTGCTGCTGTAACTGATGAGTCAGGGTTGCAAGGGTGCTGGATATTGGTAGTTTGATGTTGCTGCTCTGTTTGTTGCCTAGTAGGTGTCCTGCTGACATGGGAAGCTCACCCTGCTGCTGCTGTGGAGGAGTGCTGTGCTGTTGCTTTTGTTGTACTTCTTGCGCTGCTGCTGCCAATAGCTCCAACCAGGGAGCTAACTGAGCAGCTCTAGCAGCAGCAGATACTGGCAACTGTTGTTGCTGCTGCTGCTGAACCTTTTCCTGCAACTCCACGCTGTTGCCGGCAGCAGCAGCAGCAGTAGATTGAGAGTGTTTGATTGCCCCCAGCCCGGCTAGCTTCATCGCTGCTGTCACCAACTGCTGCATGTCACCCTGCTTCAACCAGGTTGCTGCAGCAGAAGATATGTTGCCTTGGGACACATCAGCAGCTGGATCTGCTGTTTGCTGCTGCTGCTGCTGTGCATTCTCAGCAGCATCTTGCATTACTATATCATCAAACCTTGATGATTTTGCTTCTGCTGTTATCACACCAGCTCCCTGCACATCAGGCATCCCATCCTGCGCTACACCCTGCTGCTGCCGCTGCTGCTGCTTCCCCTGCTGCTGCTGCTGCCAAGTCCGCTCTAGCTGCTGTACTGACATTGGCAGCTTCCTCAGCAGCTGCTGTGCTGCAGCCACTCGGGTCACCCCCCTGCTGTCTATCTCAACCTCATCACCAATAGCTGGCATGTAGCAGCGGATACCTAGACTGCTTTGAACCTTGTTACTCATGAATGTCATTTTGTCACTTTCCCCGTGAACTAACATAACAGCAGCGGGTGATACTTGTTGTATGAGTTGAAGGATACCTTTGGCGTCAGCATGAGCGCTTACAGCTGCATAGTGGACCTGCAGCAGAGATATGACAACAGAATCATTGCAACCGTACTACAGATCGTCAGGTTAGATCGCCACGAAAGCAGCGTGATCAGAAGATATGCTGCATCCATTGAAAAGGTGTATACATTGCATATATGCGTATTTGCAGAGTGTGAAAAAGAGTATAGAAACTGCATGCACTATTACCTTGCAGTTGACATCAATGGTTGTGTTATCCACTTGCAATCCTTTTCTCTGACCAAGCATTAACTTACGGCCAACAGTACCCGCAACCTGCATTACACATACAATAACAGAGTTAAATAACAACTGCATACATATAACAGCAAGGGGATGTTGCACTGAGTGCTGCGATTGCAGCAGCAAGTATGTGAAATGAAATTTTCTAGCCCATATTGTATGCAAGAGTCATGCTGGAAAAGATGACTCCACACCTACCTGGTAGCTGGGCAGCAGCAGCAGGTTCTTGTGATCAGGAGCCCAGGCCTTGAACACCTCAAGAGATGTGCCGCCTTGTAACATACCAGGGGTGGCAAATAACACACAGGGACCCTGGAAATATAAAACACACACACACTCACAAAATACAACAAAGTATAACAAAAAGTCCACAGCAAATATCAGAAAGGAAACTTGTGTGTTTCAATGATAGTTTACAGTAATACATGCACACCTTTTGATGTATATATTCTGTACTCCATTGCTGTGCTCTGTCAAACGCGAATGCTGAAGGTCGTGACCCCAAACCGCTTTGTTTGACTCGGCCACTTGTCCAGTTCAGCAACAACCTGTAGTACTGATTGGCTCTGGCAGCAAGTGGACCGGACATGTAGATAGGGACCTGAAGATATATACACACGCAAATTGTCAAGTAATATGATCTTTTTTTTTCATTTTTACAGCCATAGAATGTAGATCTTGCATGTATCACAAACTGAATCTAAACTGGCATATAAAGTTTGGTTTGCTGTGTTACAAGAAAACAATTGTGCACTGTTACAATGTGAAAGTAGATGCAAACTTGCAGAGAGTTGTAAAACTTACATTTAGTTGTGTCTTATCCCAGTAGTCGTTGATGAGCAACATCAGCTCCTGAGCTCTCCCAACAGCGAATACGGGAACCAACACCTTGCCTCCTTGAGACACACAATCATGAATCTGATGCAGCGGACACGACACATCACACCAGCAGTAGCAGCAGCAGCAAATGCACAACATTCAGATTAGCAGATGATGACTTGCATCTTAGCGAGCCGTAGCACACTGACAACAGCAAGCAGCAGAAGCAGCCGAGGCACAGGGCTTCACAACAAATGGCAAGCCCTGCAAACATGCTGGAATCCTGGTACTTGCACAGTCTTCCCGTGCACAGCAACTGCTTAGCATCAATCCCATACACGCTGTAGCTCCTCCTACCTGCATCAATAAGCTGTGTTCTCTTGCTGCTCGTCCCTCTCTAACACTTGCTGCATAAGTTGACTCACTGATCAACAGATCAGGGGCCAGACGAGGCAGAGCAGCACCTGACAGGTGGCGGTCTGGAACACTGTTGAAGTCACCTGGTTCAGGGTTTAACCAAGATTGCAGCAGCGGCAGCAGGACAAGCAGCAGCAGAGTTTGTAGCAGCAGCAAGATTTGTAGCACCAGCAGAGTGGTGAGCCAAACTGTTTGGGATGCTAAGAATCATCTGACTTGGAAGTTGCATTTACAGCGTTATGCAAGAGAGAATACATTGCAAGTACAAACCAGATGATACTGAGACTACACAAGTATACAGTCAACTGACGGTGTTGATTAGCTCTTCAGGCAATGATACTACAGCAATCATAGCAGTGTGATATGGTGTGAAACAGCAATATGAGTGTTGTCTCAACCTCCCCACCTGTATACAACACACTCTCTGCTCCAACCGTCACATGAAGCATTGCTGCTCCGAGCACGTGACCGGCATTGTATGCGGTTACTTCCACACCAGGACACACCTGTGCACACATACAACATATACAACACATACGGCATACATACCATCTACACATACACCTTACCTGATCAACATTCACACATTACATATGATATAATTCACACATACATCACATACACATACACAACGCGCCTGCGTGCTGCTCGAACAATGCAAGCACATGCAAAACTCACAACAAATAAATCGTCTGTTGATTGTGCCAAGTAAAGAACCAACACAATCATACCTCAACAGTTTCTTGCAGATCCATGAGTGTGACTTTGTTCATCGCTGCAGCAATATGATGTTTCGCAAACAATGGTCCAGTGCCAGGTCTGTCCAGCAGCACTCTGTAGTAATCTTCAAGCATCAGAGGGGAGATGGCTCGAGTGGGGTGAGTCATATAGATGGGACCAGAATAACCACATACCTGTGAATAATATAGTATGCAAGAAAGTATGTAGACATAAAGGATTGTGCAAGTTGTATAAACTTTATGACAATTGCATAAGATACATTGCACATGTTTTGCTGCCATATCATATTACGTAATCAGCATGGTTATGTGATTAGCATCATTATGTAATCCTCATAATCACGTGATTACGTAATCATGAGGCTGATCATACCTCTGTGAAGTAGGGCAGTGCTCCCACGTGATCCAGGTGGAAGTGCGTGATGAACACGGCATCAATCAACGAGGTGAAGTTGTCACCAGACGGGCTCAACAGGCTGAAATCAGGAAACCTACGGAATCACAGACGGAGAACAAGACAGGTGAGGTGTGAGTATAGTTCTCACGTATGCAGGTTGCTTGTGTGGGAAGCAGAAGCTGCTTGTGTTACTGCTGCTTACAGCTCACCAACAACCCAGTGTTGCACTGCAGCAGTTGTGAAGCTGGGAGAGCTGAAACGAGCATCACACGCAACATCCTGGTCTTGGTATACGCAATGAAGGAAAGCAACAACGGAGTAACAGCCCAGTAGCATGACCACCTGCGCTGATCTGAGTAGCCAAGGTGCATCCCACAGTCAAACATGAAGGTCTTGCCACCAATACGGACGACAACGCAGCTCTTGCCGACATCTTGACCGGCACCTGAAACGTAAAACGAGCGGAATGCGTGTGAGTGCGCCTGGAGCTGTTGGCGCAACCAGGCAGCGGGGGGTTCGATGAAGCAGCAGCGTGCTGCTTTGCAGGAAATGCTGCTGCAGTGGACGGTCGGTGCTTGCTGCTGAGACAACACAGTCTCCACTCACAGTACTGTCAACGTCAGCAAGACACTGTCTCGTGCAGCGACCGCTGCTGTATCATGCCTACCAAGCACCAGCACCCTCATTTGTAGCTTTCCTCTGGTCCCAGCCTCTCTCAAACTGCTTGTTGCACACGCGAGCTCTGTGTGTTGTCATTCAGATTTGTTTGTTACACCCTTGACATCATATTCAATACTCCTTGCTTTGTACGTTTAGGCCGTGCAGCTGTTGGTATAGCAGTCGATGAGTGCGCGTGATGGGTGTGTATGGGTGATGTTCTTTCGACGCTTGATGCGTGACGGTTACGTACCAAACTGTAGACACAAACCACAAATGTATGACTGCTTGAAGACAAGAAGGTGACATGACGGTTGTACTGTAGCGGGTACTTGTACAAGAACCGATTGCAATAAGGGTGCAGGCTCTGGGTTACGAGTAGGCACTCATACGGTGATGATGGCTAATTGTTGCGTTACGTCGACCAGATATAGGGTGTGCAGGCTGCGCCGGCTCCTTACACCGTCGTCCAAGGAAGCATTTACGGGCGCCGGAGCCACCTTAACGCTATATCCTCGTTTCCTGTCCATCACACCAGGTAAACGTAATAAGTAACATTCACGCAGCATGCACGTGACGTGCTGATGATCAATCTGTGCCTGAGTGAAACAGATACAAGCTGTGCAGCCGTGCTTGTTGTACAGAACACAGACCTGTGTTTCTTCTGCATCGCTCCATGACGGATGGATGTTGCAACCAGTCTGCACCACGAGGAGCATCTCTGACTCTGATTGCAGCGCTGCCAGTGTTGCGCCCGTCTCTCTGAAACACTCCAAATATCCCAGGGTGCGATCTCAATGATCAAAAGGTAGGACTGAATCATCAGAAGCCCCCTGACGGTTACCCGGACGCCCTGAAGGTTTGAAATTCGACCGTTTCAGAGTTGGCTTTGGCACAGGCAGCCTGAATCTATGTGGCAAGCACTGCATGAGGCCTCTGCAGCTGTATGCTGGCAGGGCACCCTGCAGTCACATTGTACCATCTATCTGGAGCTGTGTGCCACATTGCATTGGTGCTGCAGTCATTGCTCCCAACACTTCCTTACCGTCATGACATCTGCAAACTCTATCCCTTGTACCCGTCTGGACACACAGGCAGCAGCATCACCTGGTCCTGATCAGCAGCGTGTCCGTGCCCCAGCAGCAGTGACACCAACAGCAGCCGAGATCCCTCAAGACAGCACGACAAAAGACCTTATGACACCATCAGCAGCAGTTGCAGTAGCTGCTAGTGGAGGCCCAGTGACTGAAGCAATTGCCACTGGTGCTGTTCACTCCAAGGCACCGGCAGCAGCCGAAGCAGCAGTACATGCAGCTGAAGCTGACACCCCACCCTCGACACCTATTGCAGCTGTAGCAGATGAGTCTGCTATGCTGGAAGTTAGCCCAAGACCTGCCTACTACAAAACGGGACCTGTACAGCTCTTAGCACCACCACCAGCAGCAGCAGCAGTAAGACAAGACAGCAAGATCAGCAGCAGCATTGCACCACAAACTCTGAGCCCTCTGCTTCAGAGCAAGATTCCTGCAGCAAGACATGCTTCTGAAACATACAGCATCACCCCAGCAACAGCAGCAGCTCCCTATACTCACCCTCTAGCAGCAGCTGCTGTTGACGCCGGTGCTGCTGCTCCACGTGTGCAGAACTCTGCATGGCCCGCAGTGCATTCTGCTACACCGCAGCAGCAGCAGATGTACCCACCACGTGCACAAGCAGCAGACCCTGCACCACCAGTACGACCCGAGGACATAGTGTTTCCGTTTGCGCCAGTTTCCCCTTGTGCAAGCAAACCACCAGCACAGACACTAATGCAACTGCTGCCTGCACCAGCATCAACAGCTCACCTCACAGCACCTGAGGCATCAGAACCCTTGAGCCCAGCAGCACTTTATTACGGCACTGCTCACGATACTCTCGATGTTGGTGTCGGCTACAACTACAGTACAGCCTTGCCACCTGACAGACTGCACAGCTCACTGGGTTGTGACCAGGATGCTGCTCGTATCATCGCCGACCTAGAGCAGCTCCAGGCAGTGTATCGTACCTTGAGCAACTGTGTCAAGTGCGGTGCTGCTGCTCGTAGTGTTGTGTTGATGCCGTGTAAACATCTGGCGCTATGTGAGGGCTGCTCGATTGTTATGCAAGCGAATGGTGATTCAGAGTATGCACAAGCTACTGGAGCTGGAAGAGCAGTAGCCCATCAGCCTGAGGATGCAGGAGGGTATTCTACAGGTGCAGCAACAGCTAATGCTGATGGAGGTGGCAACAGAAATGTGTCAGTCGCAGGAGGCAGGTATTGCCCGATGTGTGGTGTTCTTGTTGAGCGATGTATCAGTGGGGTGACTTTGCCAGGTGTTTGCAACTAATACTGAAATTGATGGGCCCGCAGGGTTTCACTTAGGGTAGACGTTAAACTGCTTATCCAGGGCTGTCATCTTCATCTGCATCAGTGTATTGTCTCGAGTACCTCAATTGCAGGTTGTTGCACATACATGTCAAGCTGTTGCTCAGGTGTCGCAAGTCGTAGGATTGAGAATGAGTCATGGAAGACACTATGGACCTGGGAGCATCAGAAGACCTCACGAAATGCTTGTGCACTTGGGTACACGACGTGACTTCTAGGCTTGATGAACATACATGTTGTATGGTGATCAGTTTCTCACCTTGTTGTCCTTGCTGGGCAGTCGGATAGGTCACACAATGATTATCGGTTTGTTTGGTTTAGTGAAGCTACTCAGTTGCAAGGCGTAACATGTCAGCAAGGCATGACTTGTAGTCTCAAGTGTACTGTGTTCCTGAGTTGACTGTTGCAAGGCAGTTTGACAGACATACTCGAGTACGCAGGAACAAATAGTGCGATACTAATGAAGACGCTGGACGGGTGACGTACAATAATGTAGCTTTGACAGCCGCATCTGCAGCAGAGCTGTACATCGACACTCCACGCATCACCAGAGACTGGTGACCAGACTTCCCTGCCGATCTGTGGCATCTCAGCGTTCTCAGCCAGAAACAACGTAACAATGCAGCTGTCAATCAACCATGTCCAATGCGCTGGTAAGCGTTTCGCGACACATACCCGGACAGTATCCAACAGCGAAAAAGCAGTGTAGTTGTGTATCACAAGCTCAACGTCTTCCACCCTTTGTCAGGAGGTCTGGCGTCTATTTCAAGGCAGGTGAAAGCAGTTGGTAGGCCATGTGCCGCTCCTCGTCGTCAGGTGCAGGTGGGTAAGGGAAGTATGCAGTGCTAGGCAGCAGAACCTCATACAGTACTGATGATACATAGTCAGCACAGCACGTACAGCAACAGCAGCATCACGTCAACTTAGTCTCATACCACTCTGCTTGTGGTGCTGAACTTCGTCCTGATTGCTTCCGTGCAGCAGTTGGTTCATGCTTTACAGTGTATCTGCACAGCCCACTCGTATGCTTGAGTACCATGGCACCTGTACTGCAGCATGCCCAACAGCAGTAAAACCGTGCACCATTTCTACGGTTCACCATGGAATTCGGTGATCTTACATGCACAGCAGCAGCAAATGCACAGTCAGTTCCGGACCACAGGTTCAGGTAGAGAATAAGTTGACTTGAGCAGAACTGCCACGGTGCCATTGTGCAAACTTCCTTGACTCAGCAACGTTGTGTTATCATTACAGGTGCATAGTCGCAGCACCAAGGGTTCAGCCACCACAACAAAGCGTGGTACAATTATCCCCGAACCATCATTCAACGTGCCTCTGGGTCTGCTGGCCATAGCAGGCTTCTCTGCTTATGAAGGCATCACACC
>JARWLF010000691.1:0-17722 GCA_029853055.1 Scenedesmus sp. KT-U
CACTCGTTGGCATGGCAGAACTTGCCATGCATCACCTTCATGCATTTTGTGCGACTGGATGCAGTGTCACTGACAGCAGCCAGGGAACTGACAACAGTCACTTGTGCAATACCAGAAAATCTTGGTATAGATCAGTGTAGCGGACACAAAAACTGTACATAAATGACATATAGACCTATGCCAGACATATCCTGCTCATGTGTTACAAAGTTAGCAGCATTACGACAGCAAGGAATACAAATACAACACTAGCGTCAGGAACGGCGTCATGCACCTGCAATCAGTCAGTGATGATGATCATGACAATGCCAAGAGCGGCAAACACCGGGGTTGGCATCAATACACAGAGCACCTTCGCCGGCAGACATGATATCCACTCTGGACACAAGTACAGCAGAAACTTTGCAATTTTGCACTCACAGGCACTCCATCCAGTCATTGGGCTGAAGCCAGTGCTATACGCAGCAGGGGGCAGTCAACATACCAATGCAGAGTGAGTGTTGTCACTCACACACACTCAAATCATATGAACAAGGTGACCTGATGGACACAACAGATTGCTTTCTGGGCCATGCTATGGCATGCGTCCAAGGTAGACTGCACTGGTGCTGATCATATGAACAGGCCTTCACTGAGCAGGACCTTCAACTAACATTGGTCCGATCTGTCAGTCCTGCGCGGCCGAGTGTTGGTATCTTGCTGCGCTTGCCAGGAACAGCAGCTGAATCAACCTTGTCGCCTGTCAGGGACAGTACACTGCGAACACTGCTGGCAGGTGAGTCAGGCCAACTTGGTGCCTCGTTTTCTGTCATCTGCTCATCTGTGTTTCCTGGCTCACTTCCACTTTCCTTGTCAGTATCAGGCACTGGAGCCAACAGACCAAAGACTTCCACAGGATCTCCTCCACGCTGCAAGCAGATACAGCATGCATGTGTCAACCAACCAAGCAACAACAATCACTCTTGTCAATGACATGTGTGACGCCCAGCATAAGGCTATTTTGAGGAAATGAGGCAGCAAGCAGGACTTGTGCTAGATTCTGGTCTGCTGGCAGGACACACCTCCAGAATATGCTGACGTTGCTCCCTAAAGTGCTCGACCAGCACCAGTTCTGGTGGGCAGCACAGCTGGCCAACCAACTCAGCAGGAGGGACATCATGCTGTTTATGAGCTGGCAGCTGGGGCGGCTGCTTCTCCAGTTGTGCTTTACTTGTACTCGTGATGCCGTTGGTCACATCAAGCAGCACTGCACTGCCCTTTGCGGCAGCATCTGCAGCATTAAGAGCGGCAGTCGTGGCAACATGTATGTTTAGCTGACAAGTTGGCGCTTTGTCACGTGCTTGTTAAATCACACGGTGAGTTGTCTGCATGGCACATGTGCATGCATTGAGTCAGGTGACCTGGCACAGCATCCACCACCTGCAGAGCGACATGAAGCTATATTCGGGTATGGCAATGCACCTGCTGCTGACCTGCAGACATCAACCAACATAGCTCAACTCCCTCTAAAAGCCTACCTGAAGTCTTCTGACTGAGTGCAGCCATGGCATCAGACATCTGGCACATCACTGCTGTATCTTCTGTGAAGCTGGCATCAGCAGCAGCTGATATTGTCTGTTGCCTTGTGTTCAGATCCCTCACAACAGACTGCAGTTGCTTCTTGGCAACCTGACTCTGTGCGGCTACGCTGGCCAAACCATCCTCAATAGTAGAAGCGAGAGCCTGAGAAGAACACACCAGCCAAGCAGCAGGTGACCAAGCATTGCTCAAGTCAATTGATATGCAGTGGACATCTGATTGTGGGTGATAAATCACAACGCGGAGCTCTGCTTCCATCAACTGGATTCTGTCGCGAGCTCTAAGCAAATACAACGCACCTCAGCATGCTGGCTCAGCTTGCTATGCATGTTCTGTGTACGCTGTTCAACTTGCTTCTCAAGGCTTTGCGTGCAACTGCAGGTGTATGCTATATCACTGGTGGCCTGACTGGTAAACTTTGAGAGGCTCTGCTGGGTTGCTTGCATGGCATTGTCATAAGCATCAGAGTCCACCTGCACAACATAAGCAGAGTGAATACAGGATGCGCTAGTAGGCAAAGTGGTCTGAACTTCATAGCGCACAGTTTGCAGACATGGTACACAAGGTTGGCAGATCAGGACAGCCCTTCTTGGGTGCTCTGTACCAGCTAGTAAGACGCACCACAATCGGCTGTTCAGAGAGGCTTCGATCCACACTTTACGCTACACTTGTGATCACTCACCTTTAGGGAAACAACACAATTGTCTGCACTTGATGTAAGTTGGCCCGCAGCTGCTGCCAGCTGAGTTTGCCCATCACCTAGATGCTGCTGCAGGTTGGCGACCATGCCTGCCACAACTGTATTTCTATCCTGCACGAACCCAGCCAACAAAGAACCCACTTGGGCCAGCAACTGCTGCTGCTTCTCCGCCATAGACGTCTCAAAGTCAGCAGCAAAGCGGCTCAAGCGATCATTTGCTGCTGCATTGTTGACTTTGGACAGATTGCCCATCTCCTCAGCTGTGCGGCCGATCTCCTGCAGACTGTCCTTTGCACGTTTGAAACCAGCAGCTGCCAGCTGCTGCACTGATTGGCAAGCTGCTTGTTGCTGCTGACTGAAACTTGTCAAGTGGCGGCTCTGCGCCTGTAATGAGGTGACAAGCTCACTCAAAGCTGTTGCTGTTTCACTGGCTGCTAACTGCATAGTCTGCTGCAGCTCTTCTGCCATCTCTCTTTGCGTAGCTTGCGATTGGGCCAGCGCTGCTGAAGCCGCATCTGCCTGTTGAGCCACAGCAGCTGACAGCCACTTGCCAGTCTCTGCAATGTCAGCTTGCAGCTGCTCAAGCTGGCTGCTGAGCCCCGAGTGTTCCTGCTGCTTGCGTTGTTGGAAGTGACCAATCTGCATGTTGCATCGCAGAGTTCTGTATGTAGCATGAAACAATCCAAGGCAAGCAAGTACATCAGGCACACCCTACAGCCCACATCTGCACAGCACGATCTACTCTGTTCGCTTGTTGCTGAGCTCACCTGTGACTGCAGGTCCTGCAGCATCTGACCTTGCGCCTGTGCCGCAGAAGCCAGGGACATTTGGAGTTTGCCCAGCTTGCTGCCAGCCAGCTCACAGATACCTTGCAGTGTTGCCCTGTCACCTTGAGACAGTTGCAGCGAGCAGCTGAGCCGCCCAAAAACATCTGTGAGCTCACTTGCCACTTCTGCAAGACTGTTGCTGAGTTGCATGGCATGTGCTGCGATTGCCTGTTCAGCACGCTGATGGGACATGATCACAAACCGGCCTTCCTGGATTGTGACCTGAGCAAGAAACAAGCGGAAAACACATATTCAGTCGAAACGCATAGCCTGTGAGTTTGCAGATTGCCGGCTAGCCCTGCTGTTGGTTTACACCTTCTAGCTGCAGTGTACCTGTGCTTGAGCAAGCTGGTTGTTGACAACCTCCAGCTTCTTAGTCATCTCAGCTGCTTGCTTCTGCACCAACATCATCTCTGTCTCATGAGCTGCAGTCATTGAATTCAACTCCTCCATGTGCTCAGTTGCCAATGCCTCCATCTCTGCTTTATGCTTGAGCACCTGCTCACGCAACTGGGCACGTTCCAGCTCGGAAGCCTCATATCTGCAGCAACAAACCACAGTTGAATTCATCACAGCAAAGCAAACAAGAATACCCGACACATATGCTCACTGTCAATACCAGCAATGCTACATATTGCACTGCCCACAAATCAAGTATACCTCTCTGTGCTGATGTATATGCCATTTTTCTCCCTGGTAGCCACGAGATCCAGCTTTAGACGCTCAATCTCTGTCGTAAGCTCTTTGATCATGGTAGTCTTGCTGATGCGCTGATTCAGCTGCAAGCAGTGGAGGGGTGCATGCACAGTTTTAAGAGAGACCGATCTCAGCCACCAAAAGCAACATATGTGCTGCGACCTGTTGAAGGCGTCGACATGAGGATGGTAGAGCTTCCTGTACTCCGCCAGATGGTATCATAAAGCTATCAAGAGTCACAGTTTCAGGCATGGTCTGCCACGTTCGAAGGCGTGCTACATCAGTAAGCATTGCTGACCAATTCACAAGCACAACCAGTATTTGCCAATGCAAGCATATTCAGAGGAGCAGTGCTCACCTCTGGCCTATTACGAATGTTCTTGGCCCTGTGCGCATAGTCCAGTGTGCTGATAGTCTCCTCCACGCACTGCACACTTGGAGCGATTGTGGCAATAATGCAGGTCTTGGTCTTGCCACCAAGAGAGTCACGCAGCAACCTTGTAAGCTTAGAGTCTCTGCAACAGAGTGGCAGCACACATCAAGGGTTCAGCAGAGATGCAACCAGGATTCTATTTAGCTGCTGCAATGTCCACCATCATTGCAATTGCACAGCTGCCTCTCCAGCTACAGCTATGCAAAACATCTTGGAGTGGTATGTTGATGATCATACCCACCTGTATGGTACATGTCCAGAGTGTTCAACCAGTGCAGTTATGACTCTACCCAGGGTCAACAAGCTCTGGTTGATGTTACCAGCTTCTCTAGCCCTGCCATCTTTGGCACCAGACCTACAAGCAGCAAAACGTGTTGGTAGCATAAATTGCATGCATAAGTGATGGCAGCCATCAGTCACTCAACTACAGTCTGCAGCATTGTCAGCTGTGACTGTTCTTAGCCACAGGTTGTTGATTTGGAGTATGTTAATATTTGCAGAATTCCTTGTTTTCTTTCTTTCACTGCAAGCAGCAATCATTGGACGCACCTGCTGATGTTCTCAGATCCAGCCAGATCTACAAGATTCAGTTTACCGATCTTAATCACATCCTCCCCCTCTGCTGTTGTCTCCTTCATGTGGATGGTGATGGTGAACACGCTGTGGCTGCGACTGCTGCGCTTGTTCAACAGTGTTTCAGCTGTTCGACGTTTGGATGTACCACGATCCAGCACCTGGTAGATTTCTACAGCACAAGGCATGGGCACATGGCATCGTATGTGACATGCCTTCTGGGTTTATGGTTACCACAGCTGTGAATGTTTGCACCTCTAGCAAAGTGTGCTGGGCATACATGTACCAAACCTCAGTTGCATGCAGCAACATATCTCAATCCTTCACAAACCCAAGTCACCTGTAGCGCTCTTCACAACCATCTCCTCTAAACCCTGCACCACCACACCACTGCGGTCCTCCAGCAGCCGCAGCTTCTTGTCCTTGTCATCTCCAGGAGACAGCAGGTCAGTCAACTCTTCATTGTAAAGCTCCATGAACGAGACCTTGACTGAGCTATCTGTAACCTCATTGCACTCAAGTGCATCAAAGACCTGTTTGATGGCTCTGGGAATGACTCCAGCCTCAGCTGACAAGTTGCTTCCATCTACGCTGTTTCGAGGACCTCCTTCCATAGTGTAGGTCTTTCCAGTGCCTGTCTGCCCATATGCAAATATGGTGCAGTTGAAGCCTTCTAGCACCTCTTGTACGATTGGTACAATAGCCTGCTTGTACACTCGCTCCTGCTTCGAATCAGGGCCAAAGACCTGCACAACAATTCAGGACAATGGCAGAGGCGTGCTACATGACGTGCGCACACATGCCTACATTCCGTGCTGAGTGCGATACAGGCCAACGGCATCCCATGACGAACTAGGCAGTAGTGAGGCACTGCTGCAAGCACCACTTGAGCTTGTCGCTCCTTGTGTCACGTCTGCTACACATGATGCTACAGGTGCTCACCTTGTCATAACGAAATGTTCTGCTCATCTGTTTCCCTCCCACATTTTGATAAAGTGTGACTTCTCTTAAAGCATCATTGCACTGTATGACTTGTGGGGCCCTGTCTGCTAGCTCTTGTGCATTAGGGGGCCTGTACACAGTGCAGAAGAGCATTACAGAGTTGCTTGCTCATAACAACGTGAAGCTCACATGTCTCAAAACAATTACAAACCTGCAGCGAAGAATCACGTTCACGTTAACGCCCTCCTCAGGCGAGGTGGTTTTTGTAGTGTCAGCCATCTGTTCTTCTGTGCAAGTGACTGCTGCTCCAGCACTGCTACTTCTGTCAGCCCCAGGGCAAGCACTGTGAGGTGCTGCCCTGAGACCTCTGCGGGACTTATCCACTTGTCCACTGAACGCAGTTGCTGCTTAGCACCCGACCCACACCGTCAATCGGGGTGCAGTTTGAGTTTGACACTGAAAGGCAGAAATACTCTGAACTATTTGATAATCAAGTTACGTTGATTGATTGATTGTCAACACCGAGCTAGCAGCACGGTGGACGGGATAGAGTGTGCGCCTGTTGAATCCTGAAGTAACTGCTTCAGTCACCATACTTTAGAGTGATTGGTAAGCAAAACACGCGTTGACGGAGCATTCCTCTGTGTGAGTCGGGGGGCTGTTACAAAATTTCATACTGTTGGTCGGGTTCAGGGTGTCTTGCTCGTCGACAGTCCGCAGCGGAAGGTGTCAGCTAGCTGCCACCTTTAACTGTCACTGGTACTTTGTTAGGGGCTATGCAGCATGGAGAGTCTAGCCACCATATCAAACTCAAATCCGCGAAAATGTCTGCTTGTCTGTGATTGTGTTTATGTCACTGCTTGGGAGCGCAGTACGATGGTTGATGCGCAACAGTTTGATTGTTGGAGGCTGTTGTTGGTAAGTGCAGTCTAGCGCGCTTGGCGTCATGCCACGGTCTTTTCCGGGACTTGAAGTACGCCATAATTTCATCAGGGCACGAGTTCACAGACGATATTACTGAAATCTTTTTGACTTTATCGACGTGCTGGCTGCAGGCTAACGACAAAGATGCCTGTGAGGCACTACTGGTGAGTTTTACTGCTGCTGTACAACCAAACGTGCTGCTGCTCAGGTAGCGTACGCAATGAAGAGGCACCGCCACTGATACATGCTGTGATGTATATGATGTCTCCTAGTGCTTGATGACGATTCTGGGCTGCTTTACAGCCATAGTGCTGCAATGAGGCACTGCTTCAGCAGGAGCAACAGCAAGCCACACCAAACCGCACACAGACCACGTCACATCACTCTTTATCCTGCATCGAGCGAAGTATATTAGCATACGGTACCACTGTCGACCTGGAAAGCTTTGTAGCAGTTGTCGGTCTTGAGAACTTGCAGGGCGTCACCAAGTCTGTTACCTTGCTGTCCAGCAATCCCCGGTCAACCAGTATCAACCTTGATACTGGTTGGCTTGCTTTGCATGTCCTTCAACCAGTGTGCTCCCCTCAGTGCATACGTACAGGTACGTGCTGTCTGAATCAACTGTGAACTTGTGCAGGAAGTGACACAACATGCGCTCTTGGGGTATTCCCAGCACTCCAAGGTCACCCACTGCGCAACATTGATGTCAGCCATCATACAGCACCTGTCCATCTCAGATGTGGACACAAGCCAGAGAATGGCAACTCTTGATGCTGCCTTGGATGCAGTGAAGGTCTTGGCAATATCAAAACATGGCCAGCAGGTATGAAGTAAAGCTGCGGTACACGTGTGTTTGCTGCTTCTAGTTGCCCGGGGTATCGGGTATGTACTGGCTTACTTGTTACCAACCTCATGCAGGTATTGATCAACCATGGTGCTTGCGCAGCACTATGTGACCTCATACCACACACTATGAAGGCGCCTGATGGTCTCCCCAAGAAGCCACGATTGCAAGGTGGGGCAACAAAGTAGCAAGTGCCGCTCAGTGTCACACAGCCTTTCAGTCTGGCCACCTTCCAACGTAGACTGACGGTTCCATGACCAGACGAGCTATTGCCTCACACATAAATGTAATTGGCTGCCTGTTTATATCAACACTGCTGTTCAGGTGTCAACAGGCAGCTGTTACGGGTCACACAATTGCTAGTGATACTGTTGTTGGAGTCCGGGCATAGACCAGCTCCAGGGTCTTTGCAGACGACAAGTACGACAGCTGCTCTGACTGCTCTAACGCAGGTCAGTCATCCCGATTGCTTCAGTTTATGAGCGCAAGTTGATAGTAGCAAGGCCTGCAGATCTGCTGGCTACACAAACCGTGATGTCAATGCCAATATGAGTCACATCTTGGAACCTTTCCCCAACGCAATCTGCCCATAGTGTGATCAGTATGTCAGTTTGTGTGGTGTTGCACTCGCAGGTCCTGCATAGCCCTGACTTCAAGTCCCTGGGTACACCAGATCAGCAAACACTCGCTGCAGTTGCTGCTAGGTGAGCATCTGCGATCACCAGCTTGTGCAAGCAGACTGCAGAGTGTAACCAACGCTCAGCCTGTCAAAAAGTCAACCCAAGGTTCTTCAAGCAGTGGCACAGATATCCTGAGTGGGACTTCTTGTTGCCATTATGTACATGCAGGCTTTCAATGGAGGTTGATGCAGCCTGCGGGTGCCCATGTCAACAGCAAGCCAGCAGCTCAGCCGATCTCGTTTTATCAGCCCAGCAACACAGTCAGCAACCAGGGGTTTGCCAGGGAAGTGCTTTCAGCACCCTACTTGGGGAGTCTATGAGAACTGAGCAAGCAGCAGAGCAGTTCCTGACGCTGCACTGGGAGAAACAGCCAAAAAGCTGGCTTCTGGCTGTACCCCAGGAGGGGCTCACTGGTGATGTCCCCAGTGCAGACTCCCTAAGACAGCAGCAAAACGACACAGCAGATCAGGCAGGAACGGATGGTCTGCAGTCTAACGACTACCTGTCAAGCATCTTTCACAGTCTAACAGAGGAGCGGCTGTTTGATCAGCTGATAGCAGAAGGTTATCACAGCCCAGAGATGGATGTTGATGAAACTGACCCAGTAAATGTGAGCAACAGTTGCCTGTGGCATGGCAACATCTATCTCATCAGTGCATGTGGCTTCCTTCTGTGATTATACTCAAGTGCAAGTGTCCTGCAGGCATAGCCAACCTGACGTCAGTGTCAAAGTGTGCAGCCTACGCCTGTGTTAGGAGCATAAGTCGACTTACGTGGGGTTTGTGTAGCTGTATACGGAACGTCATAACTTCCTGTTAAAGGATCCAAACTATTGCAACTGCCATGCTTTGTCGCTGCACTGCAGTACCTCCTCACTGCGTACCAACAGGGAGAGCTGCTGCAGGCGCTGCAAATGGGGAGGGATGTGCACATTATCCGTGCATCAGCAGCAGACACAGATGCTCATGATGTCTCAGGAAGCAGTACTGCAGCAGAGCAAGTGCTGGTACTGCCGGGACTCGCTACTGTGTCTGACATTAAAGCAGCTGTTGCTCAGGGCTTCAGCATAGTAGTCCGAGACATGTCTAAGAGGAATGCAGCCATTGCGCGACTTGTTGATGACATAGAGCTGCAACTGGGGTTGCCAGCTGGTGCCAATCTGTACTACACTCCTCAAGGTATGCCATGAAGCTTGGCTTACACAGCCGTGTGCATACGACTATATGCGTATGCGCAAGTCATTGATACCCCGCAGCATGTACTGTCGAATAACGCAGTATTTGCTGGGAGGTTCAGCAGAACATTGCTTGCACTTCTTCTGAACATGTTTGACATGGTACTGGCAGTTTGCAGTCTCAAGTTAAGTGCTGATGCATGGTGGCTGCCAACCACAGGAGCGGCTCCTGTGTCTGATGTTCACTGTCTGTGCCACCACCTGCCCGTAGCATATAAGACGCATTTGTCGCTCTCTGTTGCAGGCAGTCAAGCGCTCAAAGCACACTATGACGATCACTGTGTAGTTGTTGTACAGCTATGCGGCAGCAAGGTCTGGCAGGTGGCCTGTTCACAGCAGCATGTCCTGCCCTTCACCTACACTACTCGACATCCTGTGTCACTGGGATCAGCAGATCAACAACAGCAGTTGATCCTGCAGCCAGGGTATTGCCTGTATATTCCCAGAGGCTGGGTGCACCAGGCTAAAGCTATAGATGCAGCATGTCGGCAGGAAGCGGCAGGGTGCTTGCAACAGCATACAGCAGCACCCACTGGGTCTCAATGTATAACAGCTGCAGGAGGCAGTGATGCACCCAGGCGTGAGCAGCAGGATGTGGCAAACGAGGGAGGGTGCAGGGAGGCTTCCTGCACAAGACAGCATGTATCCAACAATCTGGCTATGAGTGGGGGTTGTTTGCACCTGTCCATAGGTATAGAAGTAGAGGCATGGTTCAGCGTCCAGGGATACCTGCACTGTTTGCTTCAGACCAGTGCCATTCACTGTATCAGACAATGTCAGCTTGGGATATCTCCTTCACAGATACCTGGCAGCTGGAATGCCCCTGCAGCAGGCTGCAGCACCAGCTCACTTCCTGAACCTGCTCAGGTAGTGTGTTCGCTTGCTTGCGCGGTCGTTGCACTGCTGCTGCACCTGCTCCTGGTTCAGCATGCCAGCCATCACACCATATACAGGAGAGCCTGTCCAATGCTGATCAAGGATGACAACGCAAGGCAGATGATGGCTAAAACCTTTATTCAGCAGCTAGCCGTTGCAGATGGTGCGCTTTTACAGCAACATCCATTGCACATGGCAGGGCAGCAATCTTGGGCAGATGAGGCTCTACAGCACCTGCTACCAGGCAGCAAAAATGAGCATGGCAGCGTCAAGCCATACAGTTGGCACGATGCTTTGCAGCAGTTGAACAGCAAGCTGCCAGATGTACAACAGTACAGCTCAGAGCATATGCAGAAGGAGATCACAAGAGAACAGCCACACTTCCAGTCGATCAATAGATCTCCACAAGTGTGCGACGCTGGTCTATCAAGCAGCACCTGCTGTTCGATTGGCTTGAACATGGGCAGTAACCACTCTGGGGTGCATGATGATGCATCTGACGATGCTGGGAATCTGCTGCAATATGCTGCAGACCTATCAAGTGCACTAGAGTGGACACAAAGGGTGACAATCACTGCATGCACAACTGCTGACAGGCTTATAGAAGGTACTCCAAGAGCAGATCCACCACTGGATGAAGCAAAAGTGATAGGGGCCCACAGCGAACAACACGCAGCAGATTGCATATATGCTGGATGCTCAGCTGGACACGGCATATTCAGCATCAGATGTTACCGGTGCTGGGAGCTGGCAGCTGATGTGCTGGGTGCTTCAACAAGCATCAAAAAGCATGGCCTGAACCAGCCAGCGCTTGATGCTGAATTGTTGAGCATGGTGTGGAGGCAAGTCTTGAGGTCAATCCATTGCAGGGAAATTCAGGAGTGCTTCACACTTGCATATTTGGATGAGTCAGGGAGGAAACGCAAGGCACGAAGACTGGTCCGGCACGCTCACCTGTCACTGTTGCCATCAACTGGTGACTTGTACAACCCAGTGTAAGCTCTATGAACGCTGGTGCATGGTGTGGGAAATCACATCAGCTGACGTAGGCATATATCAAGCACTAGTTGTAGGCATCTCACAAAAGCATACGCAGTGAGAAACAGTACAAACTCCTTTCCACCCGGTGAGGGATACGGTCAAGCGGTATGCGTCGATCAATTCCTGCCGGTATGTGAAATGGTTACCTTGCTGCGAGTTGCAGCCGTACCAAGTATCTTGAGCGAGCTGATCGTCGAATTGTCTGATAGACGTGGCACTGGTACCTGAAGGCATCAGGCCTCAACACCCGAAGTCGACACAGCAGTTGTGTCACTGACGATAGGCAGCAGTAGCAGCAGCAGCAACACCAGAGTTACATCGAGACGGATAGAAGGGAGACCCGGAGTGGAGGATTTTTGTTGTAACCCAAAACCCTCGACAGCTACTCCGTTTATTGCAGCTGCCAAACCAGCAGCACTTGTGCTGGACGATTCATGAAAGAACGCTCGATATCTTTCGTATACAACGAACCGCTGCAAACGCTGGGATCACCCAGTATTCTCGCCTCCTTGTTGCAACACGCTCGATTTGGCCATGGCAGCAGCAAACCCGCCTGCTGCTGGGGATACTGATTGGAAGAATAGGCTCAACCTTCCTCCCAAGGATACCCGCATCCGCACGGAGGTAAGATGCAACCAGCAGCTGTGATCGCAGCACTGCGCTAAGCACACACTCAGGCAGCAGCGAGCTTCTTTGGTGTTTTTACTGGATTGCTTGAATGTAGATATTTGACCAGCTTCTATACAGTTGCTGCGCTCTCATTGGAGGACATTTCTGCTGCAGGATGTTACCGCAACCAAAGGGCACGATTTTGAGGATTACTTTCTGAAACGTGAACTGCTTATGGGGATATATGAGAAGGGCTTTGAAAAACCATCACCTATTCAGGAGGAAAGCATACCGATAGCTTTGACGGGCAGGGACATCTTAGCTAGAGCCAAGAATGGTACTGGGAAAACAGCAGCCTTTAGTATCCCTGTTCTGGAGAAGATTGACACCAGCAAGCCCGAAATACAAGGTGGGGAGTGCAGACGCATCGCCAAGCTTGAACTCAGCTCCTGCTCGCTCTGCTCGCTGATAACATGCGACGATGGATTTGTGGTGTCTTGATTTCGCAGCTATGTTGCTGGTGCCAACCCGTGAGCTGGCCCTGCAGACAGCTCAGGTCTGTCGAGAGCTGGGCAAGCACACCAATGTGGAGGTTATGGTCACCACCGGAGGTACAAGCCTGAAGGATGACATTATGCGGTTGTATCAGACGATCCACGTGGTGGTGGCTACACCTGGGCGCATCCTTGACCTCTCCAACAAGGGGGTCTGCAAGCTGAACAACTGCAGGATTCTGGTTATGGACGAGGTAGGCCTTGGCTGTCTACTGCATGCATACTTCAGCAGGCGTCCACCCTGTTCTGCTGAAAGGACGAAGCATATATATATTTTTGAGTAATGTTCTGATGCCATCCTGTCGCGCCCTGTTGTTGTGTTTGTTTGCATCTTTTGTCTCGCTTTCTGCAAAACTGTGTCGCCAATGCAGCATCCTCACGTCGTGCTGACTAGCTCACCCTCTCTATGATTATGCAGGCAGACAAACTTCTGTCACCAGAGTTCCAGCCACTCATCGAGCAGCTGATCTCATTCCTGCCCGAAGACAGGCAGATCATGCTGTTCAGTGCAACCTTCCCTGTGACAGTGAAGCAGTTCAAGGAGAAGTTCCTGCGCAAGCCCTACATCATCAATCTCATGGATGAGCTCACACTCAAGGGTGTCACCCAGTATTATGCATTCGTTGAGGAGAGGCAGAAGGTTCACTGCTTGAACACGCTGTTCAGCAAACTGCGTATCAACCAGTCAATTATCTTTTGTAACAGTGTGAATCGTGTAGAGCTGCTGGCCAAGAAGATTACGGAGCTGGGGTACAGCTGCTTCTACATCCATGCCAAGATGTTGCAGAGCCACCGCAATCGAGTGTTCCACGACTTCAGGAATGGATTGTGCCGCAATCTGGTGTCTTCTGGTAAGTAGCCGTAGCCGGTGAACTCGCTGCGTTATGTTGGAGCAGCAGTGTTGTACGATACGGCCGCATGGTGGTCAATGATATCAGTCACCTGATAGAGATCGCAATCTGATTGTTCAACCCAGTCTGGTGTGGCATCGTTATGGTCTTGCAGATCTCTTCACCCGTGGCATTGACATTCAGAGTGTCAATGTGGTGATCAATTTTGACTTTCCAAAGAACAGCGAGACTTACCTTCACCGCGTGGGACGCAGTGGGCGCTTTGGTCATCTAGGCTTGGCTGTCAACCTAATCACCTATGACGACCGGATTAACTTGTAAGTATGACATATTATTCATGCAGGCATGTTAACAGCATTCTAGGTGTGCTGAAGCTGCTGTCAAAGTGTGTTGCTGTTGTGCAGCCAGGGATTCATTGCCAGAACTGAGATCAAGCCCATTCCTCCACACATTGAGGAGAAGCTGTACTGCATGTAAGGATTGGTCAAAAGCATGACCAGCAACTGCTCAGGATGATCGTGGGTACCTTCAGGAACTCAATGTCCTTGTGTACTGCGGATAGGGTAGGGTAGTTTGGTAACAAGTGTGAGGCTGTAGGCTTAGGATAGTTATTGCTTATGCATGACAGGTGGTGTTGTTGGGCGTGTGTGAATTCAGTTTTCCAGAAGGACATTACTGTTGGCTTGTGCTAGTGACAGGTGCCATGCCTACGAGTGTGGTACCACGCCTGCATTGCTGCATAAGATCCTTACAGATTTGTCCCCTTATAGCCATGGCACTAGTGTGTGATATCCTCAGCATCACACTCCCCAACTACGCCAGGTTGATCTTCTAATTATGACTGCGCCCTGCATGCACTGCTGCTTGACTATTCACTGCATCCTGACTGACTGAGAGTACCTTGTTTTTGTGGTTGTTGGACTCAACTTGACATGCTGTTTCTGGACTGGTAAACAATGTGTACCAATTTAATGACATTGGGTGGTCCCTTACTTGTGTTCTGGCATATGCTCAGTGAAGTGTCGAACATTGTGTGTTCTGGGGCGTACTCGTCTTGGTACCGCTTTATGAGTGTCTCTTTGTTATGTGAGTTGTGTTGGTCGTCTTTTCTCTTGCATGTCTCTGGTGGCGTTCTCCTTTGGTTGTGAGCTGCTGCTGATTGTATGGTTTGCCAAGGCACCATGGTCGCAGGTCGGTTGATGCTCTCATATCGTGCTGTTCAGAGCATGTTGGGAACAAGAACTCTTGTTTATCGGGTAGTCTCTTGTACCCTAGAATCTGAAGCAGCTGCAGTTGCCGCTCTGTGTAGAAAGGACTCAGCAGTGGTCAACATGTTCCTAGTAACAATGGTGGTCACGAGCATTCGTGATGTCCTTGAGGTGCTCTGGTGTGTAGCACTGATCAATGGGGTGCACAGAATGCGTAAAGCCCAACAGGGCGCTGCTTAGGTGTATCCCATCCTATCAGGGGTGGTTGTACATTCACCTTTATTGCAGGGTTGGCTGTTGTGCAGTGTCAACCCTCTCTCCACCTGCAACAGCAATGTTGTGTTTGCTTGCATTATTTTTGCATCTTCATCTGCAGTTCGCAGGTATGATCAACTGTTGTCCTGTTCCACTGTCCATTGAGTGACAGGCAGGCATCTTGCACGGCTTCTGTGTGAGATCTGCAGCTGTAAACAAGCGCTCACAAGCAGGCAGCTGCCACGGCATGCATGGTGAAGAGTGATGCTTCCCAGGTAGCAGCAGGCTAATTGCACAGCAGTGTGTCGTGTCCTGCGGTTGGAGGGATTCTCTCGATCTGCAGTGCGATCAGCCCCAGAAAGATCTGCTCATCTGATGCCAAGCAGCTCTGCTATAGTCAATAGAGGTCTAGAGTTTTTTTTCCCAAGCAGGTGTGTTGTGCTGTTCCCCATTGCTGGGTGTCATGCATGAGGCTGTAGGTAGGGGGTATGATGTATGACTGGGTGTACATAGGTTGGCCGACCATGTGTGACTTAGCTGCATCTGTTGCCAGATTTGTTGGCAGAACATGTGGATTCTAGAAGTTGGCTAGTTTGAAACAGCAGAGCATTAGACACCTGTGGCAGAGGTACGTGCACTGCTGTGGCTGTCACTGGAAGTGTTTCTTTTCACACATCGGGTAGTGTATGTCGATGGTTGTCGTGCTTTAGCGCACTATGGTGGCCATTCTGACCCCCTTCACAGTGGATAGAGTGAGGTTCGGTTCTAGGTTGCAACTGCAATGCCCCAGCAACTGACATGCACATCAGATCTGTATTTACATGGCAGGCCAACCTTCCAGCAGGTGGCGTCTTCACCAAGATCGTGTGTGCATGCTCCCACTGGCACTTGTCACTCGTTATCTCGGAGCGGTCACAGCATGTGTGGTACAACTTGGTGCAACGCAACTCTGCTGTTGAGCAATGTACTCTTCTGGAAGGTTGTTGCAATTGTTCGTGCCTTGTGAATGGTGATGGTGTTGGTACCAAACAGTTTGGAGGTCTGCAGTCGGTGTTGTGTCGGGTCTATGTGGTTTGATTTTTCAGCCACACGGTGGGCATCCACTTACCATACATGCTGGTACTTGTATACTGTGTCTCACTTGTGCAGCATCACTGTTGTTGGCAAGCATCAATCGAACACGCTCTTGGCAATAATGTAGCTGGCGTACGGGTTTCAGAACATGTTGCTGGCAGCTGTACAACCGTCCGGTGCTTCACCGTGCAGGTATCAGCTGATTCTGTGGTCCTAGGACAAGAGCCATGCACACGAGTATGCGCCAACCCTGGGTCTGCCAGGTGTGGTCTGCAATCATGTGTTGATTGGATCAATCGTTAGATGTTCCGATACAGTTCTGCAGCGCAGGTAATCATAATGCTGAAGGTGAAGGATGTATCTCTAAGCTTTGTTTCTTGTTGTCTTGCTCTTTGCTATGTGTTTTTTCTGCTGGTGAAGGCAGCTGGGCAAGCATCTTATGAATATTGCATGGCGTGAATGGATCATGTCTCCATTCGGGAGCTGGCTGAGAAACAGGCAAGCAGTGTCCCGGTTCAATCTGTGACACATGGCTGAGGCAAGGTGATGACAGCCTATTCTGGCTTGACAAGATATGCAAGCCTGTGTGACCTGCGTGTTGTTGTCCAAGCAGCATATATGGCTGCTTGCATGGCAACAACACCTTCATTCCCAGGTTGCTATGCCTGGTGTTGTGGTGCAAGTGTGTTGTCGTTGCAACAGAGATTGACGTTTACAGTTCAGGTGTTCTACGCAGTGTTGTTGGCTGTGCTGCGTTGATGAATGCTGGTACATCAGGGGAAGTTATCGTTTCTTGCTGTGTGTTCTTTGCAATATGCATGTGACAGGTGCTTCTGCACATTGTATATGGCAGCTGCAGTCGTCGTTTGGTGATGGTACCTTGCATCGGACGCAGAATGTTTGCTCGTCGTACCATGTTTGGGTCAAGGTGTAATGGTCAGTGTGTGGTCTGTGGTATGTGCGTGTGCAGAGGGCACAAGCCCTCTATAAGCGCACTGCGTGCCATGGTGTGGCATGCCCTGCTGCAGTGTTTTGCAAGTGATGTATGCAGCTTGTTTGTATGAGTTGCTGGGAGGTGTGGTTGAGTACGTCAACATGGACGTTTTGGGGGTCTTTGCTTTGCATACTATACTTCTTGTGAAAAAGGCAGAATCAGCATGCAGGTGGCTATCAGATTACGGTGACTGTCCCCTCTTCCTGAGCCATAGTGCATGCATGCAATGTAAGCGCTCCTCATGTGCAGCGCTTGTCCAGAGATGTGTGCACTGTCAGGGATGCTGGCTATGTCCGCTTCTGATGTGGTCATCCAGATGCTTTGGTGTGCTTGTTGCTGTCGTTGAGCTTATCGACTAGGTGTAGACAGGCGGCAACAGCTTTGTGAAGTCATATGAGTTGAGCAGCATGACAGCCTGCTGGTCACTGCTGCAGTGTTATAAGCAAGGTTTGAGGAATGCAAGCACGCCATGCTGCTGCAGTGTAGCGGACTGCTTGTGTAGCCGCTGCACGGTGCTTTTGGGTGACTTGAGAAGCCTGCTTGTTGTCTGTATGCATTGCCATATCGGGTAACACCTTCGAAGCAACAGCTACATCCACGTGAGACTCCATGCTGAGAAGTAGTAGTAGTAGTAGTAGTAGTAGTAGTAGTAGTAGTAGTAGTAGTAGTATTGCCATGTCCGTTACGTTCTCTCTGCTTTGAAAGTGAATGTATATATAACTTGTCTTGCATGTCGATTATGTCTTTTTCATATATTATAATCTCCGCAACAGTCTGAGGCTTTGGGGGATACCTTGACTTCTGTTCACACCTACTTGCGAGCAGTCCG
>JARWLF010000692.1:0-13782 GCA_029853055.1 Scenedesmus sp. KT-U
CCGGACACACGACTGCACCCAACCACATGCCCAGCGCCAACAAAATCCACTTGCATCCAGGGGGGCGTCCACACACGACCTACGTCACCTCCCGCACCATTCGCACGACTGGATAGTGCAGCACGGGGTCACCCCGCGTGAAGCTCTCCAATGCCATCGCCTTGAAGCCGAAGCGCTCATAGAAAGCGACGGCGTTAAGGGTCGCGACCACCGTAAGCGGTCCCGAATGACCAGTAGCGGCTTGGGCCATGGCATAGCGCATGAGGCCCCTTCCGATCCCCCGGCCGCCGCGGTTCGGATGCACGAAAAGCAACGTGATCTCCCCCGGTACGGCCCCGCAGAACCCGACGATCCGCTCCTCCTCCTCCGCCAGCCAGATGCGCCCTTCGTCCAGCCATGGGCCGTAGATGTCGGGCCCTCTTCCCTCGAACCAGCGCTCCATATGGATAGGCTCGTAATGCGGCGTGCAGTGCGTTTGCACCGCTAGCCGGTGCACCTCGAACAGGGCGGGAGCGTCGGCCCAGCCGGCCGTCCGGATCGGGAGCGCGCCGCTCAACACAGCGGCTCCACCAGCGCCGCCAGCCGCTCCTTCTCCCGCGCCTCGTGCCAGATGTCGGCCAGGCGCTGGGTCTCGGCCACGGTGCGCTGCCAGGCGGTCAGGCGCTGGGCGGTGGGCAGGCGCTTGAAGTCGGCGCGGTCGGGGATGCGGCCGTGGGGCAGGGAGGCGACGAATTCCGCACTGGGGCAGACCAGCACGGTGCGCGACAGGTTGCGCGGGTCGGCCTTGCGCCATTTCAGGAACTTGTCGAACCAGCCGGGGATCACCTTGTCGGAGAAGTGCGGGTACAGCACCAGCCCGTCGCCCAGGTAGGGGATGTCCAGGTGGTAGTCCATGATCCCGCCATCCAGGTACAGGCCGGGCGGGGCGCCGTGCATCTGGGTCACCGGCTCGAACACGAAGGGGACGGCGGCGGTGGCCAGCAATGCCGCCTCCATGTTCTCCGGCGTCAGCGGGACGGTGCGGGTGCGGAAGCCGGTGGCGATGTCGAAGGGCGGGGGGCTCCGCTCATCGGCCACCAGCGTCCGCTCGAAGAACAGGCGCAGGCTCTGCCGGCTGGCGGTGTTGGCGAGGGCCGCGGCGATCAGGCCGGTGCCCATCGCCAGGGGATGCGCCCGACCGAACGGCCCCCGGCTGCGCACCGCCAGGATCGCCAGCCGCATGGCGGGATGTGACAGGATCTCCTGCCGCGCGTCGCCGGCCAGGATGATGTCCAGCAGCAGGCGGCAGTCGCGGGTCAGAAGGGCCGGCGTGACGGGGCCTTCGACCGTATAGGACAGATAGGCATCCTCGAACCGCCGGCAGGCCTCCGCTGGGTCGCGCTGCGCCACGCAGGCGAAGCGCCAGCAGCCGATTGAGCTGCCCACCATCGCCAGCGGGCGCGTCCGGCTGCGGAACCAGTGACCGAAGATGGCCCGGTCCAGCCGGGTCAGCGCCAACCATTTCGGCCCGCCGCTGGCCCCGGCTACCACGTCGAACAGGTCCTCATGCAGCCCGTCGCGTTCAATGCGCCGCAGCGCCTCTGGCCCGGCGAGGATGCGAAGGGGGCTGGGCATGGGACCGTCTCATGGTGCAGTGCAACGAGCCGGGAGAGTAGCCCAGCCGCGCGCCCTGTCCAACCCGGACGGAAGGGGGAGGGTGCGCGGTCAGCGTGGACGGGGCAACTGGTATGCCGCCAGGGCGATTGTGCCGGCGCCGAGCACAAGCAGGAGCATGAGGTTCCATTCGTCGCGGATCGCGCTCCACGCCAGCGCTGCTGCCAGGATGAAGATCACGAGAGAGCCCCTGGCCATAAGCCACTGTCCCCAGCCGAGATGCGTTGCCGCGTAGACCTCGAACGCGCGGTCGCTGTCCATTTTCCGCACCGGCATGCAGAAGGGGCGCCGGACGAGGTTGCTGCCAAGGGGGGAAATCATGAGCAGAAACAGGGAAGAGGACAGGAGAAAGAACCACAGGGGGCCCCCAAATGTGGCCATGATGGATAAAGCCAACGCGAGCGCGCGTGCTGCGTATTCCACCACCATGCAGGTCACGATCCGATATGGCAGGGTCATCGTCCGGGCTGTGCCTCTCGTTGTCGGTGCCATGTTGCAAGGGCAGCCTACCATCTCCTCGGGAAAAACATATCCCGGATAGCCTCGCCTCTTCGACAGGTCGGGCGCCGAACACGACAACGCCCGCCGGAGGGGGGCTCCGGCGGGCGTTGATGGATCGGGCACTTGGGCGACGGGCGGATCAGACCGCCACCTTGAACGCCGCCCCGGTCTTCTCCTTGATCTCCTCCACCGTCACGCCGGGGGCGAGTTCGATCAGGGTCATGCCGCCGTCGCCATGCTTGTCGATGGCGAAGACGCCCAGGTCGGTGATGACCATGTCCACCACCCGCGTCCCGGTCAGCGGCAGGGTGCAGGCGGGCAGGAGCTTGGGGTCGAGCGCGCCGGTGGCCTTGTCCACGGCGCAATGCTCCATCACCACCACCACCTTCTTCACGCCGGCAACCAGGTCCATGGCGCCACCCATGCCCTTGACCATCTTGCCGGGGATCATCCAGTTGGCCAGGTCGCCATTCTGGGCCACCTGCATGGCGCCCAGCACCGACAGGTCGATATGGCCGCCGCGGATCATGCCGAAGCTGTCGGCGCTGCTGAAGAAGCTGGTGTGGGGCAGCTTGGTGATCGTCTGCTTGCCGGCATTGATCAGGTCGGCATCCTCCTCCCCCTCATAGGGGAAGGGGCCCATGCCCAGCATGCCGTTCTCGCTCTGCAGCGTCACATGCATGCCATCGGGGATGTAGTTGGCCACCAGCGTCGGGATGCCGATGCCCAGGTTCACATAGAAGCCGTCGCGCAGTTCCTTGGCGGCGCGGGCGGCCATTTCGTCACGGGTCCAGGCCATAATGGTCTCCTTCCTTTTTCCCTCAGGCGCCGGGCGCCGCCATCCGGCGGCTTGGCTTTCGCCCGCTTGCGGGCGGGCCGGCGGTCGCCGGCCTTGGTCCCCTGCCTCAGGCGCGCTTGCGGGTGGTGCGCTGCTCGATGCGCTTCTCGTAGTTCGTGCCCTGGATGATCCGCTGCACGAAGATGCCGGGCGTGTGGATCTGGTCGGCGTCCAGCTCTCCGGCCGGGACCAGCCGCTCCACCTCCGCCACGGTGACGGCACCGGCGGTGGCCATCATCGGGTTGAAGTTCCGGGCCGTCATCCGATAGATCAGGTTGCCTTCGGTATCGCCGACATGGGCCTTGACGATGGACAGGTCGGCCTTCAGGCCGCGCTCCATCACATACGTCTCCCCGTCGAACTCCCGCACCTCCTTGCCCTCCGCCACCAGCGTGCCGACGCCGGTCTTGGTGAAGAAGGCGGGGATGCCGGCGCCGCCGGCGCGGATGCGCTCCGCCAGCGTGCCCTGGGGGTTGAACTCCAGCTCCAGCTCCCCGGACAGGTACTGCTGGGCGAACAGCTTGTTCTCCCCCACATAGGAGCTGATCATCTTGCGGATCTGCCGCGTCTCCAGCAGCACGCCCAGGCCGAAGCCATCCACGCCGGCATTGTTGGAAATGACCGTCAGCCCCTTCACGCCCGACAGCTTGATGGCCGCGATCAGGTTCTCCGGGATGCCGCACAGGCCGAACCCGCCGGCCATGATCGTCATGTCGTCCCGCAGCAGCCCCGCCAGGGCCGCGACGGCATCGGAATAGACCTTCTTGCTCATGGCGGCAGCAGTCCCCCTTGCTGATGTGTCGCAGGTGCGAATGGCTCTACGACGGCCCCGCGCCCGAGTCAACAGCTGGAAGGTGAATCAGGATTCAGGTTGTGGTCGCGCCGGGTCAGACGGCGCTGCCCATGTCGAACCAGATGGCCCGGCCGACGCCGACGGGCCGCCCGGCGCTATCATACAGGGCTGTGCCGACATGGCGCTTGCGGCCATCCACCGACAGCTGCCACCCGGTCAGGGTGCAGCGCTCCCCCGCATGGACGGTGCCGGTGATCTCCACGCAGAACCGGCCCAGCAGGAAGGTGCCCGGCACCTCCCCCATGGCGGCGAAGGCGCCGGGGCAGTCCAGGGCGGCCCACAGATATTCCGGTGCCACCGCCCCGTCCGCCCCGGCCAGCCCGCTGTCGGGCACCCAGGGGCCGGCCACCCGGTGCGTGCCATTGAGGCCGGGGAAGATGCGCAGGCCGTCGCCGGCCACGCGGTCGGGACCGCAGACGAAACAGCCGGGGAAGGCGTGGAAGCGCCAGCCCAGATAGCCCCGGCTTGCCCGCTCCACCTCTTCCCCTGCCGGCGCGGGGGGAATGTCCAGCCCGGGCGCGCCCGGCTTCGCCTCCGCCACCAGCGCGCCGTCCAGCGTCAGGGCCAGGCTGCCATCCGGGCGGCGGTCCACCGCCATGGGTGTGTCCAGCGGCGGCGGCTTGCGCAGGGTCACCTCCGCCGGGCCCGCGCCCAGCAGCCCGGCCAGACGGCCGCAGACATAGCCGCCATTGCCGGAGTCCGGCGGCCCCCGGAAACGGGCGGGGATCGTCAATGTCTCCACCACGCCCCCCCTCACGTATTGGCGGCGCGGCGGCGCATGAAGTCGTCCAGGGCGCCCGACATGTCGGCCAGAAGCTTCGCCACCATGGGGTCGGTGCGGACCCGGCCCCAGACGGCCGCCACCTTGGGATGGTCGGCGAAGCCATCGAACCGGCCGAAGGCCGGCAGGAACCGCTCCAGATAGAAGCAGGCCGGCACCAGCGTGCAGTCGGCCAGGCTGATCTGCGCGCCGGCCGCCCAGGGCCCGACCAGAAGCCGGTCCAGCCCGGTCAGCCCGCGTTTCAGATCGGCCAACTGCTTGTCCACGAACTCCTTCTCCCGCGTGGCGGGGTTCATCTGGTTCAGCAGGCCCAGCAGCACGGGCATGACATAGAAGTCCACGGCGCGGTCGATCATCCGTACCTGCGCCCGCTCCCACGCGCCGGAGGGCAGCATCCGCCGCTCCGGAAAGACCTCTTCCAGGTATTCGCAGATCACTTCCGACTCGATGATGTGCCGCCCCTCATGCTCCAGCACGGGCATCTTGCCGAAGGGATTGATGGCCAGGAACTCGGGCGACTTCAGGCTGCCGCCCACCGGCTCGGCCAGGGGCACGTCCAGCCCCTTGTGCCGGATCACCATCAGCACGCGGGCGACATGGGGCGAGAGGGCGGCACCGTAGAGCTTCATCGCGGTCCTCGGGGGTGCGGGGCGGCAGCCGGCGCGACACCTGCCGCGGCCCGGTCTCCCGTCTGGGAAACTAGCATGCGGGTCGGCCGTTGCACGGGGAAAGTTCAGGAACCTCTCCCGCGCCGCCCCGCGGCCGACCGTTCCCCTTGTCAGCCCGCCAGCCTCCCATATAGTTGTTGATTGCGGGGTAACTCCGCAGGTGGGGGTGCGCATGATTCCGGTCGGCGCGGCACGGACGTTGGAGCGGGCCGATATGATCGGGCTGGCCCCCATTGCCACCTGGTGGTCGGCGCAGCGGACCGGGCCCGGGATGCCGCCCATGTCCGCTTTCGATCCCACCGTCCTGCCGGAACCGCTGGTGACCCAGATCGGGGCGGTCTCCGGTTTCGATGCGCAGGGCCGCATGCGCAAGGTGTTCGCCGGCAGCAAGGTGGCCATCTTCGGCGGCGCCGACAAGGCCGAATACCTGGATGAGATCTACCCGCCGGAGCTCTACCCCCTGGTCCAGGCCGTGTTCCGCACCATCGAGCATCACTGCGCCCCGATGGGCGGCGCCTTCCACCTGGGGCTGGACGGGGTCGCCTTGCTGACCACCCGACGCATCTACCTGCCCATGCTGGATGGGCAGGGCGGCGTCGGGCTGTTCCTCTGCGGCATGGTCTATGAGCCCACGGCGGAAGGCATCGCGCGGCGGACCCGCGTCACCCAGCCCGGCCTGACCGTCACGGGGGCGGAGCTGTTCTGGTTGGACCTGGGCTGACGGGGACGCCTGCGGGGTGCTTCCCGCCGGGTCAGTTCTTGAAGGTTTCCTTGTGCTGCTCCCGCAGCAGGGCCTTCTGCACCTTGCCCATCTGGTTGCGGGGCAGTTCGTCCACGAACCAGATGCGCTTCGGCACCTTGAAGTTCGCCAGCTCGGCCTTCACGGCGGCGATGATGGCGGCGTCGGTGACGTCGTTGCGGCCGGGGCGCTTCTGCACCACGGCGGCCACCGCCTCCCCGAAATCGGGATGGGGCAGGCCGATGACGGCGCTTTCCACCACCCCGTCCAGCCCGTCGATCACCGTCTCGATCTCCTTGGGATAGACGTTGTAGCCGCCGGAGATGATCAGGTCCTTGGCCCGGCCCACGATGTGGACATAGCCCGCGGCATCCACCTTGCCCACGTCGCCGGTGATGAAGAAGCCGTCCGCCCGCATCTCCTCCGCCGTCTTCTCCGGCATCCGCCAATAGCCCTTGAACAGGTTGGGGCCGCGGAACTCGATCACCCCGATCTCATCGGTGCCCAGTACCTTGCCCTGGTCATCGGCGACCCGCAGCTCCACCCCCGGCAGGGGGAATCCCACGGTGCCAGGGATGCGGTCGCCGTCATAGGGGTTGCTGGTGATCATCCCGGCCTCCGTCATGCCATACCGCTCCAGGATGGCGTGGCCGGTACGGGCCTGGAACTCCCGGTGGGTGTCGGCCAGCAGCGGGGCGGACCCGCTGATGAACAGTCGCATATGGGCGACCAGGTCGCGGGTGAGGCCGGGATGCGCCAGCAGCCGGGTGTAGAAGGTGGGAACCCCCATCATCACCGTCGCGCGCGGCAGCAGCGCCACCACCCGGTCCGCATCGAACTTCGACAGGAACAGCATCTCCGTGCCGTTCAGCAGGGTGGTGTTGGTGGCGACGAACAGCCCGTGCACATGGAAGATGGGCAGGGCGTGCAGCAGCACGTCCCCCGGCTGGAAGCGCCACAGCGCGTGCAGCGCCAGCGCGTTGGACGCCAGATTGCCGTGGCTGGTCATCGCCCCCTTGGACCGGCCGGTCGTGCCGGAGGTGTACAGGATGGCCGCCAGGTCATCCGCCCCCATCGGCACCGTGTCGAAGCTGTGCGGCAGGTTCAGCGCCATCTCCGTCAGGCTGCCATCCGCCTCCGTCCCCAGGGTCAGGACATGCGGTACCCCGGCCTTGGCCGCCAGCTCCCGCATCTCCGCCTCATTCTCCGGCCGGCAGACCAGCACCGTGGGCTCCGCATCCCCCAGGAAGTACCCGATCTCCCCGCGCTGATAGGCGGTGTTCAAGGGCAGGAACACCGCCCCGCAGCGCACCACGGCCAGGTACAGCATCAGGTTTTCCGGGCTCTTCTCCACCTGCACGGCCACCCGGTCTCCCGGCTTCACCCCCAGCGACACCAGCGCGTGGGCGAAGCGGGCCGACACCGACTCGACATCGCCATAGGTGTAGTAGACGCCCTCCCGCGGGCCGTCGCACAGGGTCAGGAACCGGGTGCTGCGGTCGGACGGGAACCGGCTCTCGAACAGATGGTAAAGGTTGTCGGAGGCGGGGGTGGCGGCCATGTCTGTTCCTCCCGGGATGGTTCTTCTGGCGGGCGGGCGCCTTGTCGGGCCGGGACGATAGCCGGACCCGGCCCGGCTGTCGATTGCCGCAAGCCGCGCCGCGCCGTACACTCGGGCGCCCGACCACCCCGGAACGGAGAAGGCGATGGACGGACCCGTGGAAGGCTATGTGAGGGCGGAGGTCGACCTGCCGGAGCAGATGGCCAAGGCCGCGGCAGCGGCCGGCATCGACCTGTCCCGCCTGCTGGAGGACACGCTGCGCCGCGAACTGCGCCGGCAGCGGATGGAGGGGGCGGAGCCTCAGCGCGACCAGATCGCGGCGCAGGTTGAAAGGGAACTGGACGGCTTCAACAGCTGGATCGCCGCGCACGGCGGCTCAATCGCGGACGATTACAGGCCCTTCTGATGGCGCAGTACGACGTCCACCGCAATGCCAATCCCCGCAGCCGGGACCGCTACCCGTACCTTCTCGATGTCCAGGCGGACATGCTGCGGCACTCAAGTCGCCGCCTGATCGTGCCGCTGGTACCCAAGGGGTCGTTCCCGGCAGAACTGATCCTGCACCCCGGCTTCGTGGTGGAGAACCGGGCCGTCATCCTGTCCACCCTGGAGCTGTTCAGCATCCCGCGGGAGGAGCTGGGCCCCGTCGTCGCCTCCCTGGCGGTGGAGCGGGAGCGCATCCTGCGGGCGATCGATTTCGTCCTCACCGGCGCCTGACCGAGGGTTCCCCGCTTGACCACGGCTTAATCCTGGGGGAGTAGGCTGCGGCTTCCCTCCCGCTGCCGGAAGCCGCCGCATGACCCTCCTCCCGCTCCGCGCCGCCGCCCTGGCGCTTCCCCTGCTGCTGCTGGCGCAGCCGGCCCTGGCCGCCAGCCTGTCCGGAACCGCCTTCGGCGCGGGCTATGCCGTGCCGCTGTTCGCCCTGGTGCATCTGCTGGGGCTGATCGCGCTGGGCCTGTGGGCGGGGGAACAGGGCGGGGTGGATGCCGGGCGCATTCCGCTGGTGGCGTTGGCGGCGGCCGCCCTGTTCGCGCTGCTGTGGCTCCTGGGCATCCGCATTCCCTATACCGCGCTGGTGCTCGAAGGGTCGCTGCTGGTGCTGGGCGGGCTGGTGCTGGTGGGTACCGCGCTGCCGCTGGCGCTGGGGATCGTCCTGGCCGCCATCGCCGGGGCGGCGCAGGGGGTGCATCTGGCATCCTCCCTGTCCGGCAACGCCCCGGCACTTTCCTGGTTGGGATTGGTGGCGGGCACGATGCTGGCGCTGGCGGCGGGGGTCGGCCTGTCCGCCCTGCTGCGGGAGATGGGATCCCGCGCGGCGGCCAGGGCGACGGGCGGGGCGCTGGCTGTCGTGGGCATCCTGATGCTGGTGAATGTGCTGTAGCCCCGCGGCGGACCGGGGCTTTCGCGACATTTCGGACACAGTTTCGAGCGAACCGCGCCACCTTCGTCCGCCACCCTTCGATTCCGGTTCGAATCGGCGGGCGTTTGGGTTGTCTTCCCTGCCAGGGCGGCGTTGAATTGGAGCCAGCAACCATGGGCGATCGGGCGCGGATCGGGATGCAGCAGGGCAGCCACGGGATCTGTCGCCGCGGGCTGTTGCGCGGCGGGATCGGAACCGCGGCCCTGGCGGGAGCGGGGCTCCTGGGCCTGGGCGTGCCCGGCCATCCGGCGCTGGCGCAGGACCAGCTGAAATTCTTCCAGATCGGCACCGGTACGACGGGCGGCACCTATTTCCTGATCGGCGGGCTGCTGGCCAACGCCATCTCCAACCCGCCGGGATCGCGGCCCTGCGACCGGGGGGGCAGCTGCGGCGTGCCCGGCCTGATCGGGGTGGCCCAGTCCACCTCCGGCGCGGTGGACAATGTCGTCGGTATGCGCAGCGGGCGGCTGGAATCCGGGCTGGTGCAGGCCGACATCGCCTTTGCCGCCTATCTCGGCCGCGGGGTCTTCGACGATGCCCCGCCCTTCGACGGGCTGCGCTCCATCGCCAACCTGTATCAGGAGACGATCCATCTCGTGGTCCGGGCCGACAGCCCCATCCGCAGCGTTGCCGACCTGCGCGGCCGGGCCGTGGCGCTGGGGGAGAAGGGGTCGGGCACGCTGGTCAGCGCGCGGGTGCTGTTGAGCGCGTACCGCCTGTCGGAGCGCACGGTGCAGCCCGTCTACCTGTCGCCGGGCGCGGCCAGCGACCGGCTGGCGGCGGGGGAGATCGACGCCTATTTCATCATCGGCGGCTATCCGCTCCCCGCGGTCGCCGATCTGGCGCAGCGTGTTCCGATCCGGCTGATCCCGTTCGACGATGCCCAATCCGCGGAGCTTGAGCGCCGGCTGCCGCTGTTCACCGAAGCCCTGATCGAGGAGGGCAGCTACCGCGACGTGCCGGCCGTGCGCACCCTGGGCGTGGGGGCGCAATGGCTGGTCCGCGGCGACATCGCGCCGGAACTGGTCTATGGCATCACCCAGGCGCTGTGGCACCCGGTGACGGCGAAGCTGCTGGCCAATTCCCACCCGCGGGCGGCCGCGATCCGGCTGGAAAATGCCCTGACCGGCCTGGCCGTTCCCCTGCATGCCGGCGCCGAACGCTATTACCGGGAAGTCGGCGCCATCGGCGAGATGGCGGAGGCGCTCTCCGCCGTTGAGCGGCACCAGGCGGAGCCGCCGCCGGCAGCCGTCGCGCCGGCCGGTCGTGCCGCGCCGGCCAACCCGGCCTCCGCCCCCACGCCGGGCCGCAAGCCCGGCAGCTGAAGCCGCCGGGGGCGGGCCGGGGGATCAGATGCCGAAATCGATCTCCCAGATCTCCCGCCGGCCGGCTTCCGCCCAGTCCCGCATGTCGGGATGAGCCAGCATCGTGTCCACATAGGCCTGCGCCGTCGCCGACAGGGCCACGCCCCAGGTGTCGAACCGGGTGCAGACCGGGGCGTAGAAGCAGTCAGCGATGCTGAAGGCCCCGAACAGGTAGGGGCCGCCCGCGCCGTGCCGCGCGCGGCAGTCGGCCCAGATCGCCTCGATCCGCCGGATGTCGGCCGTCGCCTTCTCCACCCGCTCGGGATGGTCACGGCGGCGCTTCAGGTCCATGAACAGGTTGGACCGCAGGTCCTGGAAGCCGGAATGCATCTCCGCCACCACCGACCGGGCCAGCGCACGGGCGGCCGGATCGGCCGGCCAGAGTTCCGCCTCGGGGTGCCGCTCGGCCAGATACTCGCAGATCGCCAGGCTGTCCCAGATCACCAGCCCGTCCGCCTTCAGCACCGGCACCTTGCCGGCCGGGCTGTGCGCCAGGATCAGTCCCTTGGTCTCCGGCGTGCGCAGCGGGATCACCACCTCCTGGAAGGGGCGGCCGGTGCGGCGCAGCGCCAGCCAGGGGCGCAGGGACCAGCTGGAATAGGCCTTGCTGCCCAGGATGATGGTGGTGTCGGACATGGCGGACCCCTGCGCTACGGCGATCAAGGGCGCGAAGCCTAGCTTGGTGGAGAGGTCACGGCAAAGGGGCTTTTCTTGCGGGGCGCCGCGGCGCATCCTGCTCCGCACATCAAGAGATGAGGAACACCGCCCGTGCTGCCCTGTCTGCGTACCGCCCCCGCCGAGGATACCGTCTCCATCCTGCCGATCCGCAAGTCGGCCCTGGACAGCTGGCTCGCCGCGGCCCCGCCGCAGCAGGCCGCCTGGGTGCGGTCGCTGGGCTTCACCGCCGCCCCGGGCAGCACGGCGCTGATCCCGGGCGAGGGGGGGAAGCTGGCGAAGGTGCTGGCCGGGGTGGGGGATCGGATCGACCTCTGGTCGCTGGCGGCCCTGCCGGGCAGCCTTCCGCTTGGCTCCTATGCGCTGGAGGGGGTGGAGGATGCGCGGGAGGCGACGGCCATCGCCACCGGCTGGGCGCTGGGCAGCTACCAGTTCACCCGCTACAAGAAGCCGTCGAAGGAGCTGCCGACCCTGGTGCTGCCCGCTTCGGCGGACGGGGCGGCGGTGGAGCGGGTGGCCAGCGCCGCCTACATGGTGCGCGACCTGGTCAACACCCCGGCCGAGCATATGGGGCCGCAGGAGCTGGCCCGTGCGGCGGAGCAGCTGGCGGCGGAATACGGTGCCAACCTCACCCTGATCGAGGGGGAGGACCTGCTGCTGAACAATTATCCCATGGTCCATGCGGTGGGACGGGCCAGCGCACGCCGTCCGGTGCTGATCGACATGAGCTGGGGCGAGGTGGGCAATCCGCTGGTGGTCCTGGTCGGCAAGGGCGTCTGCTTCGATACCGGCGGGCTGGACATCAAGCCGTCCGGCCCCATGCTGCTGATGAAGAAGGACATGGGCGGGGCGGCGCATGCGCTGGGTCTGGCCCGCATGGTGATGCAGGCCAAGCTGCCGATCCGGCTGCGCGTGCTGGTGCCGGCGGTGGAGAACGCCATCTCCGGCAACGCCTTCCGCCCGATGGACGTGCTGCCCACGCGCAAGGGCCTGACGGTGGAGATCGGCAACACCGACGCCGAGGGCCGGCTGATCCTGTGCGACGCGCTGGCGGAGGGGGACGGCATGCAGCCGGCCCTGATGATGGATTTCGCCACCCTGACCGGCGCCGCCCGGGTGGCGCTGGGGGCCGACCTGCCGGCGATGTTCAGCAATGACGACGCGCTGGCCGACGCGCTGCTGGCCGCCTCGCGTGAGACCGATGACCCGCTCTGGCGCCTGCCGCTGTGGCAGGGGTACCGGTCCCAGTTGGACAGCAAGATCGCCGACCTGAACAATGCGCCCGGCGGCGGCATGGCCGGAGCCATCACGGCCGCGCTGTTCCTGGAGCAGTTCGTGTCCAAGACCACCCCCTGGGTGCATCTGGACCTCTATGCCTGGAACCAGTCCACCCGCCCCGGTCGCCCGGAAGGCGGGGAGGCGATGACCCTGCGCGCGGCCTTCGCCCTGCTGCAGGCCCGCTTCCCGGCGGGTGGCTGAACCGGCACGGCAGCGAAACGACACGCCTAATCCCTTGGCTCTTGCCGGATCGTCCCGGTTTGGGCACACTCCGTCCGATACCCCTTTTGCGCGGATGCCGCGGCGGACGGGGGACGGCCGGGGGGCCGGGCCGCTGCGCGTCCCAGGCGCGCAGGGTCAGCAGGGGCGGGGGAACGATGTCGCGGAACCTGGAGGCGTTGCAACTCTGGCGCGGGGCGCTGGTCGCCAGCGTGCGCAAGGACGGGCCGGACCTGTCGGCCCGGCAGCTTGCCCTGATGCTGACCGTCTACCTGACCCCGCCGCCGCACACGGTGCGCGGGCTGGCGCAGACGCTGAACGTCTCCAAGCCGGCGATCACCCGCGCGCTCGACCGGCTGGGCCGGCTGGGCTTCACCAAGCGCAAGCGGGATGCCGACGACCGGCGGAACGTGCTGGTCCAGCGCACCGTTAAGGGATCGGTGTTCCTGACGGAGTTCGGCCAGATGGTGATCGACGCCGGCCGCACCGCCCCGGAGCCGGCGTCGGCACCCCCGGCGCCCGCCGCCACCCCGGCACCCCCGCAGACGCTCACGGAACCTGCCGCCAGCCCATGACCAGCACGTCCGACCGGCCCGACCCCCGCATCCACCCCTATCGTCCCGACCTGGCCGCCAGCTATCTGCGGGGCCGGGTAGAGGCTGACCGCTTCATCGACGGCGTGCCCTGCCAGGTCCGCACCGGCTTCGCCAATGTGATGGAGCAGCCGGGGTTCGACCAGCGCCAGTCCACCCAGCTGCTGTTCGGGGAGGTGTTCACCGTCTTCGACGACCGCGATGGCTGGGTCTGGGGCCAGAACGGCACCGATGGCTATGTCGGCTGGATGCGGCTGGAGAACCTGACGGACGAGGTGGGGGCGCCGACCCACCGCCTGACGGCGCTGCGCAGCTTCCTTTTCGCCGAACCCGACCTGAAGACGCCCTTCATCGACGTGTTCAGCATGGGCGCGCCGTTGATGGTGGTAGAGGAGAAGGGGGCCTGGGTGCAGGTGGATGGCGGCGGCTGGCTGTATGGCCGCCACGTCGCCCCGCTGGACGCCCCGCCCGCCGACCCCGTTGAAACGGCCCTGAAGTTCCTAGGCGCCCCCTATCTCTGGGGCGGGCGGACCAGCATCGGGCTGGATTGCTCCGGGCTGGTCCAGATCGCCTGCATGATGGCGGGAATCGATTGCCCCCGCGACAGCGACCAGCAGAAGGCGGCGCTGGGGACGCAGG
>JARWLF010000693.1:0-13778 GCA_029853055.1 Scenedesmus sp. KT-U
TACCTACCTGCTTGAGCTGCTCATCATCAACAACTGTTTCAGCTTCTCATCATTCATTGCCGCCAGCAGACGATCAACAACCTTCAACATCCTCTCAACATCACCTCCATCAACAGCAGACACAGCATCGGGAGCCAGGGCCCTCAGCAGGTTGCTACTGCTGCTGCTGCCACTGAGCTCAGCCCTCCTGCTCACCAGGAAGGCCCTCAGCTCCTGCAGATCATCCAGCAGCTGACTGCGGTAGTCGCTGTCATGCTGCAGCCGGTCAGCTGATGCATCACTGCTCCTGCTGTTGCCTGCTGCATCACTGTCCCCACCAGCAAAAGCTGTTGATGCTGTACCTGCACTCGGGCCTGCAGCATCACAAGCTGCCACGTCGAGGTCCCACTGGATGGTAGGTGCAGCAGCAGAAGAGTCACCGGCATCTTCAACTCCAATGCCTGAAATATCTATGTCCCAATCCAGGGTCGGACCACCACTTGCTGCTGCCTCATTATCTGCAGCTTCTGGCTCTGCTGCCACATCCCAACTGATACCCCCGCCGGCATCCGCTGATGTCGTCGCTGCTGTTGCAGTATCACCCAGGTCCCAGCTGATGCCGCTGGATACTGCATTGAATCCTTCAGTTGGCGCTGCTGCTGCTGATGTATCTGCTCCCACCCCCCAATCAATCTCAGCAGGTGCCAGCATGCTGCTGTTGATGAGTTCAGGATCTACCACACTGCCCCACTGCATCATCAATGATGCAGTACCTGCACCTGCTGTATTGTTGTCAGCGGCTGCAGTGCTCAAGTAAGGTACCGTGCGCTGCTCTCGGATCTCCATGAGCGTATGCAGGACATCTGGTAGCTGCTGCTGCTCTGCTTGTTGCTGCGTGGGTCCTCCCCTGCTGCTGTCATTCCCTCCATGTGCATACTGTGTGAAGTGCTGATAGCAGTTGACAATATGACTGAGGTCTGGGCTGCGTAAGTCTGTAACCAGCTGTTCAAAGAGTGCTGGTAGTTTGTTGGTCAACTGCTTCAGCTCCTGGCCCACTGATTGACCTGTGATCCCCATCTTCCCACACTCCTGTCAACACCACCAGGAACACAAACACAGCAGCAGTAGACTGTGTTGATGTGGCACACACTGCATACCTGACATCTCGCGGGGTCATATACTTCATACAAGGGCACCCAACGCTCACTATGGTGGTGCTTCTTGAAGTATGGTAGCTGATCAGTGCTGCAGGAGAGTCATGACAGAAGTGCAGCACATCAAACACAAAGCCAGCCTGATGCCTACCTTCTTGTAATTGACTGCGCATGTTTCAGCACTGCGTGTATAATCTGCATGCCTCCTGTCAGCATCAGCCATCTGTTGTGTGCACTTGGCCATTTGCTTTCGCAAGTATGGAATTTCATAATCAACATTCTGCACCATGGTCTGCGCTGCTTCCCCAATGAACACACCTGAAGACATGTGAGACACTATACACACTCTGCACGTGCCCTATGAACCAGTGGCAGCTGTGTTCAAGCCAGTGACACGACCTTAGACAACCAAATACAGAGCACACATCAGTTCGTTCCCGCTGAGTGCTTGCTCCAGCACACTGGGGCTACTCGTTGTGCAGCAGTCGGCAGAAGCCTGCTCAAGGTATCCGGCATAAGCTTGAGGCGATTGAGATGTCTGAACAAGGCTGCTGTTGTTGACGCAAGCAGATGCTCACCTCCATTCTCATATGCCCTCACTATCTTATCCCAGACTCCTGCCTGCCCTGTTAGACCACCAAACAATGTCCGCTCTCCTGTCTCAGCCAACCTATCACGTACTTTGACAGCTGCAAAGTAATCTACGACTGCTTCTGTACTTCCAAGCAGTCCTGCTAACAGTCCAGCAGGCAACTCCTTGACAGCTTCTGTGATCTTGGATTGTATAGCTTGCAGGCGCTTGTGCCAGTCAGCTGGGAGCTTTTGTCGTTGTACCTGGGGTAGCATACACCAAGTCAACGTGTGCGTGCTGTATTGGGACGGAATCTGGCATGCTGCTGCACTTACCAGCCACTCTGACAGTTTCTGGTAGTTGATGTCAATCGGTAGCTCGGCCTGGGCATTGGGACGGTCAAATCCCTCGCCAGCCTTTCGTACAACCTTAGGATCAGACCCAGAAGCCGACATCAGATGCCGTTGATCGTATGCTTGCGTCGTGCACTGTCTGAACGCTTTGCTAGCGAGGATGCTTGCAGTGCGGACAGTACATCGTAACAGAAACAACAGGTGCACGAACCGTCTCAATGCAGTTGCAGTATATGTCTTTTGCCTGATTGCGCTGATCTGTGGTCGTTTGGATCGCCCGCTTGAAGCGCGTTGCCTGTTACACAGCCACTATCTTACCGGTTACCACTGGCTGGTTCGCATGAGAGTTGTTGAATGCTAGCAACTTCCTGTTATGGACCTGGTCAAAAGATCTCCGTTCCAGGTCGCCAGTGGCGGGTGCACCTGTTGGCCTGGTCGCTTTGCTTGTGCAGCTTTCTGATGCTGTCCATGGGCTAGGGTTGACTGCTTTGCAAGCTAGATGTGTATGAAATGCTCTACAGATTGTACAGCCCCACTGCAGTCGCCTGGCCTCTATTGACGAGGGCAACATCAGCTGCTGTTGGGCAGCAGAGGCACCTGCAGTCACTTTCCAGCTTTGTCTGCTACGAGGATGATCAGCACAGTATCAGAGACTCTTCGCTACCCAAGCCAGTGTGGGAGTGCTTACATCAGCTGAGAGCAGCCGGGCATGAGGTCTACGTGGTGGGAGGTGCCATCAGGGACTTGCTGCTGCAGTGTCAGGAACCAAAAGACTTTGATCTGCTGACAAGCGCACAGCTACACAAGGTACAAGATGCAGAGGTCGCTTGCAGCCCCTGCAGTGTCTTCTAGTGGCAAAGCATCTAAGTGTGCACAAGCAGGATGTGTAGGTTTTGCAGCTGCGTACATACAAAGAGCACCAACCAATCAGTGTAAACAGAAGCAAGTGCTGTACGAGACTCTGAGCTGCTTCGTCGTCCTAGCTGCTGTACCAGCAGCAGCTCAGGCTCTCAGCGAACCCAGAAATACCCCATCTTGATGGTGTTTCATGCACCCTTGTTACCTGATCAGGTCAAGGAGCTATTCCAGCACCACAAGCCTCGCATCATTGGTAGAAACTTCCCAATCTGTCAGTTAGATGTGAAGGGTGTTAAAATCGAGATCAGCAGCCTGCACACGCGGCCCTCAACCAAGCCCTGGTCGGCTGCAGCAGTACCTGCAGGTGTACCAGCTGATGTGGCAGAACATCTGTTGGGCTCTTGCACAGCGGTGAGTTGCACACCAACAAACAGGACAGTTCATCACGGGCAATAAAGTTACAGCTTGTTCAGCGCGTGTGTATTCTGAGTCAAGCCTTAGACAGTACATGTAGTCTGGTGTACTGCACAGTGATGATTGTGCAGTAATCTAGATGCAGCAGTCGCAGCCAGCTGTGGGTGTTGTTTGAGACAAGCTGTTTCATGGGTTGTTCGTTCAGAGAGCATGCTGCTGTCTACTGCTGAAGCCAACGCAAAACTTCACCTGACTCCAATAGTTGTGACTTTCTCTGCAGCCCGGTCGTGGGCGGCGCAGCAGTGTGCTACCCCACATCGTCCAACAGCAGCAGCAGCCGCTATCCTGGGCAGCAGCCAGGAGATCCAACGCAGCTGCGCGGGATTTCACCGTGAATGCGCTGCTGTATGATCCCTTCCAGCGAATACTGTTTGATTATGTGGGCGGCATGACTGATCTGACGGCCAAACAGCTGCGCTGTGTGGGTGATGCCAGGGTCAGACTGCAAGCTGATCCCGCATGTCTGCTGCGTGCTGTACGGTGTGCAGCAAGGGCAGGTGAGCACACAGCAAGTGTATACAGGTTGGAGCCAGAATTGGTGGCATTCACAAGTGCAAGGGGCTCCAGCAGTATTTGTCATGGGCAAGTTGTTGTAAGTTTTCAGCAGAGCCTCAGGACTTGTAGCACGCAGCACAGATTTCTCATGAAGCATGTCAATGTGATGTGTCACAGATTCGGGAGTTGCCATCTACTCAGAATCTGTTTGTGTTTGTTCATCATGCTATGCAGGGTTGCAACTCGAAGCAGATACGTTGTCAGCAATCCAGCAGCATGCCAGCCTGGCAGCATCACTTAATCCCCAGCGGATCACAGCAGAACTCATGTCCATGTTGTCGTATGGTGCTGCTGCTGCATCACTGAGGCTGCTGCAACAGACACAGCTGCTACAGCAGGTGCTGCCACTGCACCATCAGCATATGCAGCGTCAGCTGCAGCAGACTGCGGCTTGTCAGACAAGTGACATAAGTAGTGAATCACAGTCAACTGGTAACTGCTGTGGGAAACATGCAGATCAGCTAGAAGAGAACTTGAGGCACCATTCATCGCAATCAGCTGATCCAATTCCAAAAACCAGAGTGCTTTGTCAACCCACTGCTGACTCTGCCTTGGGCCGCATGCTGCATGGTCTCACAGCGCAGCAATCGCCACAGCAGTCACAAAAGCAGCTGGGCACCTGGCAACAGCAGACTGAACGGTTGCGGAGGTTGCCAGATGTGAGAGCTGCGGCTTCAACAGGGAGAGTGCAAGATCAGATCAACCCCATGCAGCAGGTCATTGATGAGCACCAGGTACTACTGTTGAAAGTTGCAGCAGCACTCGATCAGCATGTGGGGGTCAAGCAGCCAGCAGCAGCAGAGGTAGTGCTGGCTTGTCTGACTGCACCCTTGGTAATCGAAGCATTACAAGATACTGTAGCTCAGCTACAATGGCATTTGCAGCAGCAACTGCAACAGCAACCACATCAGGACATTGTCCACGTACAGCAGCAGCAACAGCATGGCGGGCCCGCAAATGCAGAGCAGCAAGGGCAGCAGACTGCATCCTATGTGGGGACACTGGATGGTCTTTTGCAGCAACACAGCAGCAGCAGCCAAGGTATGTGGGGCAAGTATGTAGTAGACTATAGCTCTGCAGTAAGTCAGCAGCAAGTGTCATTTGCAGCAGCAGCTGGTGCCCGAGCTATCAGCACGAACAGCAGCACAACAAGGAGCAGGGATCACAAGAAGTTTGCTGATGTGGACCTGGCTCCTGCTGCACAACAGCTGCTGTCAGGAGCTGACTTCAAGGCGTTGGTAGAGCAGCAGGCCCTGGCTCTGGCAACCCAGGTAGGAGGCTCACCATATGTGGTTTGCTGCAGAGCGAGTCAACCCCTGGCCTCCTAGGAGGGATACTGCCCTTCCAGCGTGCACAGCAATAGATGCGACACCCTTGCTGTAGTGCAGTACTGTTCTGTGTATTGCCAGATCCCGGTAAACTTGCTGAATAGTATGATGAGTTTTGTGTTGCCTGCTGTTGCAGGTGTGCAGGATGTCAACTGGTATTGCAGCCAACAACAGCAGTGGCCAGCTGTTTGGTGTGCACACCCCGGCACTGGCTGCAGCACTTCTGGCTGCCCATGTTGATGTTTGTGTGCGTACGAGGCAGCTAAGGGAGGCTCGAGTAAGCAAAAAGGCAGCAGCTCGTAAGAGCAGCAAGCCTGTGTCATTGCAGTCGCCGCTGACATTGCAAGGGCAGCACAGCCTCAGTGGGCAATCCAGGCAACACACGCATAACAGCACCAGCAAGGGACAAAGACACATAAGCAGCAGTCTTCCTGCATCACAGCAAGTAGATGGACATGTTGAGCACTATGAAGAGTCCTACCCTCGAACCAACAAGCAGTACCGAAAGTTGATGCAGCAGCACCATCATGGTGGGTGCCAGCAGCAGTACTTGGCTGGTGATCTAGGGATGATACCATCGTCCAAAGCTATTCTGGCGGCCGCAGCTGAGGCAGTATATGCAGCAGATTGGCAAGTGCAGAGCTTGCAAGCCGCGTGGCCAGCAGGTACACACTGTCATCAGCAGCATGCCAACCTGGTAGCTGGTGTGGCGCTCAGCTTCCATGAACACATGGTGCATCAGGTGCTCACCGCTGCCTGCGTTGGTTTTGATATTCTTGAAGCAATGGTAGCTCAAATGTCGCTGCACAGATCAGGTGCCAGGTAGGGCTGTATCGTTGCCCCAGGTTTGTGGCGCTTGTTTGGGACGGGACTCGCAGGTGGCAAGTTGCATCACGTCATTGAGTAAGCATTGGCCTAAGATGCAGCGTTAGATCGGTTTGAGTACTGTTTCCGAGTCAGTTGAACGCGGTCGATGGCTTCGGTTCTCAAGGGGGAGGATAAGTACCTGGCTGGAGCCATTGTTCATTGATCTGAGGAACTTGCTGTACTTCTGAAGAATCGTTGTACAATGATATCGTTCGCTTTGTCCCGTTGAGGAAACGTATTCGCAGCAACATGGATAGCAGCGACATAGCAGTTCAAGCCAAGGAAGTTCTACGTGACTGCAGCAAGTACGCCTTGTTCGATGCCTCAGGAACTATTCTAGCAGCCAGCTACCAGGTTAGGGGCAACACGGCAAGTGCATGGACGTGTTGGTCTGGTGTACTGCTGCTCAAGGTCCACCTGTACGCTCTACTGATTGCAGCCCTCACCAGCGGAATTGCAAGCGCTGACGAAGGTGCTAGATGACAGAGAGAACGCCATAAGGAACGGTTTAGTGATAGACAAGGAGCGCTACGAGGTGGGCCAGTTTTCATGGACTGCCAATCAGCAGAACCATGTGATGTGGTCTTGTGCAGTGCACAGCACAACTGCAGGTACAGCTTGCCACTGTGCTATTTGCATAGTAGGCCATGCCATGGTCTAGCAGTGACATCACCAATGCTTGTGCAGCAGCAAATACAGTTTGGAGTAGTCCATTCTGTATTGCACCAGGAGATATGTCAAGTCAGTACCTGGCTGCTCCTCCTCACCTTTCACGTGGCAGGTACACAGGTTTCACCCACCGCTGGCTTATGGTCGCACCATGGGGTGTGCCCCAGAATCCAGTGTGGGTGCGGCACTGTGTAAAATAGACAAGGGTATCACAGGGCAGCCATGCTATGGGGTCATCACATATGCGTAAGTTGCCTGTGACCACGGCAGCTGCAACAAACTTGATGCATTGCATTGAAAGTATTCAGCATGTTGCCAGTTGATAGGGTCAGCCTCAACTGTCTTGGACATCTCACAGATGTACGCCTGTTGCATGCTGAATTCCTCATTGCTGATGACATGCTTGGCGTTTGGTGTGTTTTCTCAGCTTCATGAATGGTGTTGTACAGCTGCTGAGTCAGCAGCTTTGAGCGTGGAGCTGCACTGTCAATGTGCGGTGCCGAGAATGCAAGACAGCAACCTCCAGCTGCTGTGTGATGTCTTGCAGGATGCCAAACTTGTCGGCACGCATGGTACCCATACTGCAGCAGTTCTGTGAAAAGCATCTCAAAGCAACACAGTAGAAGCATGTAAACCAGCAGCTGATGCGCAGTTTCAATCGTTATCAGATTGTGGATACTTAGGTGTGTACAGCGCATATGCCAGAGCGCAATCCGCGACCCATCCTGTACAGCAGTGTCAGGGAGATATTGTACCAGGCTCTTACTGAGTGTCTTTGATTCGTATTGCAGCATTACTGTGCGGCACCCACCACCTGCAGTCGAGATATGAGGGCACCAGGTCAAATACAGCCATGCGCGCCGCGGCGGCCGCCGTCAGTTGAGCACTGCTAGAGAGCAGCTGCTGCTCTAGCTGCACACCATAACCAAAGAAGCCTCCAATAGTCAGCAGAAGGATAGCAGATAGCTGCATCAGGGCGTCCAGGTGTAGGCAGACGGGTGTTTGGTTATGTGCAGTCTTCACTGAGCAGTGATCAGCCGTATTTCCTGTCAGTGTGTGATGGCAGGTGACACCTGCCCTTGCCACCTGCCTGCAATGCACAGCATACGTGCAATTCCTAACATACTTACATGTAAAGGTGACAATTCACATTTGGGTGTCCTTGAGGTCCAGCAGATGGTGGCTCTCACCACCATATGTTCCGGGACCTGAAGTACCAGTAACAAGCAGCATCCATCATCAGCCAGCTGAACTGTCTCAGGGTCGTATTGAATTTAGTGATAAACACGAAACATGTCATAGTCGTGGCCTGATACCCACTCTTGCCTGTTGGCTTATTTCAACAACGACTGTCGGTGTGGATGATCATGAGTACTTCCAGTGGCAGAACCTTTGATATTGTCAGGAGTGTGTATGTAGATACAGTGCCGGGTAAGGCATGACAGATCGTGCCCCGTGGGTGTGCCAATTCTGCGATGTCAGCTTTTTTCCCTCAGTGCACAAGGACGCCAGCAGTGGAAGGCCAGGCAGCTGTACAAAGTGATGAGTTGGAACCGAAAAAGGTCATTGTAGGGACGCAAGGAAATAAGAGACTCATCCAGGGTCTGCAGCATAGCAGAGGCATTAGGTTTCCGTCCAGCAGAAGGTTTCTATGGGACAGAACGCCAGCCGGAGCGCAGGTCCTGATAAACACCAAGGTATAGTGAGCTGCTGCGCTTGCTGTGAGGCTCTGAAGACCTGCACGTGCTATTCCCTCCCAATCAGTTCACATGCAGCTGCAACCTGTGAGCACATGTGTTGCCGTAGGACCACACGCCTCATGTGCAGCTTGCGGGTTCAGCCTTCACAGCAGTTCGGAGGGCAGCTGAACAGAAGAAGTTCAGCATCTTGTTGCAGTTGGGTTTGTCAATCACACCCACCAACCAGGTTACAGCAGTATTGCAGGAACTGGACCCATTGGGTAAGTACAGGACACCGAGTGCGTTTGCGTACCCCAGTCTGTATGATTGTTGCTGCCCCCTATTGCATCAAGCACGCTTGCCAGCATGAGCTCATTGCTATCCTGCATACCTTTGCTTGAATCTCGCCACAGTGTCCCAAAACACAGCAGACCATTCACGGCTGGAGTGCCCTCTGGTGGACAGCAGAGAGGTAGGACATCTGCATGCGTTCCTCATCCGCCTCTACAGCCAGCAGTAATCTTTATTTCTCAAAACAGCAGAGGCACTGTGTTGTTGACCCAATGACATGAGCAATGCTCCTGATTGTTCGCAGCAGACGTCCAGCTGCTGCCCAGCCAACACAAGACAGTAACAACGAGACACAGTCGTGCTTGAATGATGCTTCAACAAACAGCCATGTGTGTCCGATCAAGAACCCTGCTCATATAGAATGCTTCTGATCAGTGCTGCTTGTCACACAGGACATTAAGTATGGCCTGAGGGATGTCTTTGTGGCTCAACTTGAACAACGAAATGCAGCGAGAGTGCAACAGGTACAGCCTTTGGTGCTTGTGATTCGTGCCATTCGTTTACGATATTGTTGCAGGTCACCTACACTGCCTACCTGGTACCTCTCCATAGAATCCTCATGCTCCTGTGGCTAAAGCCATATGCACCATTGCCACTTGTCACATTGCCGCTACACAGACTGTTCCTGATTGACATACTGCTCACACTCGTCTTCATGCAGTTGTATGCCATCTGTGCTTTTGCTGAGGACAGAGCTGGCAACTGCTCTCTGAACCTGCGGCTTCTTATGCCCAGCTGCAGTCTACTGGCGACTCCTCTGTACACCAAACGGCTGTGCAATGTGCCTTTGGCAGAAGCTCTGCTCAAACCAGGCAAGCTGCAGTTCCCGCAGGTAGGGCCTGGGACAAGCGTAGCTCACAGCTCTGTTGCAACATCTGTTGTATAAGATTGTGTGCTTTTGTAGTTAGCAGAACAGCAACATGCTGTTGCCTAACGTGTCAGTGAGGAGCCGTCCTTCTGGACAGCAGACTCTGACCACCTGTGCAGCATCTGTATCAGATGCATGAGCTTCGCTGCCGATGCCATTGCTGCGGTTGTGTCTGCAGACTGGTTACTTGAGTATGGATCAAGCCAGGAGCTTGCTACCTATGGAAGCCACTGATGTCAATGTAGGCATGTTGCCTGGCTGCCAAAGAGCTATCTCAGCAATGTGTATGTGCAGTGCTGTAACGTTGCATTGAATATCTCGTTCGAATTTGAATGCTGAACGGTCACTACAGCAGTGCACAAGCCTACTGGGAAGCAGTGTGAGCAATGCACTTTTCTGCATTTACTCTTCTTGAGGTAGATGTGGTGTTGCAGGTGTACAGCACTCCACTTGTTGGTGTCTGGGTGAAGGGCCCAAACTCTGTGATGCATCCTTTGGTGGCTGCAGCATGTCTGCGTTTTGTATACAGCAGCTTGCTGGCAGACAGGGCAGTTAACCCAGACTCTGCGGCATTCTTGCTGCTACTGTGCCCAGAAGGTGAGCACAGGGCAGTGTTGGGAAGCCACATATGACTGTTGCCCCAACTGCAGCTGCTGCAGCCCCGTCATGGTAACCCTGATCGCTTAACAGTAGCTGCTGCATGCTGTGGCAATGCAGCAAACCAACAGACTCACCTGCTACCATTTTACACCGCACCTACCTGTTGTTGCTGTTGGCTGGTTCCCTACTGGCTGCAGGTGACCCTGTCAGCAAGTGTTATGAGGTTTGCCCAACAGAGCCCCAGCAGCTCACTTTGTCTAGCTATCACCTGCAGGCCAGCATCAACCAGTCTCCAGGTGTTGCTCAGTTCCCCCTGGGCTTCATGACAGCTGACTGGCTGCTGGATCAGCAGCAACCGCAGCCACTGCAAGGACACATCATTGCAGCTCAACACAGCGCCGGTGATGATGGTAGCAGCTGCTTCACCCCTAGAAGTGCTGGCAGGAGCAGCATAACCGCAGGATCAGGAGTGTCACAGATACCTGCACATGGTACTGTCACAGCAGCTGATAGTCCTGTATTGATGTCCAGGGGCATGCACTCACAGACCGCCTATAAAACATCATCATTGTTCAGAAGTAGTGCGCCAGCTGGTGGGAGTGCTGTTGGAGGCGACTCACTGCTTCAGCAGTACAAAGCTGCAGCGGCACGCAGGTCACTGCCTGCGCCTGGTGTTGCCACGAATGTCCCCTGGGGCCTTGCTGCAGCATGTGGTGCTCATGCAGCTGATATCACTGGGGCAGATGGTCCTCAATGTACTGCAGTCTATGCATGCGCTGTCGCTGCAGGAGAAGGTCGATCTTCGTCAGAGCCTGAGCCGCGCAGTGGCTTCTCTGCTAGGCCCTATGGCAGCCCGGCCTTGCAGTCCTGGACAGCTGCTGGGCTCAAGGCATTTGCAAACAGACAGCAGCACCGACAGCAACAGGCAGGGGATGTTCAAGAACAAGAAGCTCATCAACAATTAGTGCAGTTGGGGGAACAGCTGCTCGTGGAGCCTTCACCACAGGGGACCAAGCTGCTGTGTGGGCAGGACGGACAAGATGGAGGCACAATGTCTGCATCTGCTGCAACAGGAGGTCGAGAAGACACGCACAGAGCTTCTGGCTTCCTTCAACAGCATGAACAACAACAGCGGCATGCAGATGTAGACAATGTCAACATTTCAACACCCAGACATCCTTTGCTACAGCAGAAGCAACAGCAGCGGTACGCAGCATCGTATGAACCAGCTGCCGGCCCAGCAGATGACAGCACAAAGGATGGCAGCCCACAAGGCGGGTTCCAGGTGCATCAGGTTGGCCGGCTGTCTCCATCAGTACAAGCTAAGGTGGCGCTCAGTAATCTAACTTTGCTGCAACACCTGTCAACAGGGCAGCTAGAGCAGGCTGTTGACAGAGTCTGCTCACCTACCAAACTCAGGAGTGGCAGCCCAAGCAAGGCAGCAGAAGGTGTCCAGGGACAGACTGGTGCTACACAGGCTCACAATCAGCAGCCAGGTGTGGCTGGTAGTGGAAACGCAAGTTGGAGCGCAGTTGCCAAGCCACAGACTCCAGATACTGAAGCAGGGTCCGTACTTGGTGGCTCAGTACTGATGGGTTCTCCTGGATCTGGTCCCAGCAGCCATCCTTTGGGTTCGGATAGTGCGGTAAATTTTCCTGCAGCAGCTGTAAGTTTACCATGTGTGAGATCGACCCTGCTGGGTACGCACTCTGCTGTGGCCGGTGTTCAAGCAGCAGCTGCTCTGCAGGCAGCCACCGCAGCTGTGCAGCGACTGAACCCACAACCTTATGCCAGAAGTCTTGGTGCTCAACGCTATGCAGCCGATGCAGCAGTCTTCAGCTCACAAGATCACGCTCAGCCAAGCCTGTCTGGCTGGGTACAAGGGTCAACAGTAGGAGTAGGAGCGTTGCAGGTTTGCAGCAGCTCACCAGCATCAGCATTGCCCTTGGACGCTGCACTGCTGCCCAACAGTCCATCGCAGGGGGCTGCAGCTGCTGGTCAAAGTCGTTCGGTCTCTGCACACCAGCAACCTGGCACGGACAGCTTGCGGCAGTCGCTGGGTCAGTCACTTGGTGCTGTTGATCAGTCTATGGTGGCATTGTCAGTTGCTGGCAACATGCTGCAGCCCTACAATGCACCTGATGGTGTCATGTGCCTTCAGCAACGACAGCAGCTGGCTCCTACATTATGGCAGGATCCAGTGGCTCAGGTCCTGCAGCAGGAGGTGGACAGGTTGAGACAAGAGGTGAGAGAGGCAGGTAGCAGCAGGTCACAATTGAATGGTGCAATTGGACACGTGGCAGGAATTTGCTTGTACTGCCAGAAAGTGTCCAACCATCAAGTACCACATCTCAGTTGGTGCCAATCTCCATGACCATGCTGTGCAGCAGAAGTCTTCTTGGTTCTATGCTGGAGTGTGCTGTCACATCCTCTGTCGTATCAGCCCATGCTTCCAAGCAGCTCATCACAACTTTCTACTGCTTGCTTGTGTTGTGTTGACAACAGCTGCTGCAGGTACAACAGCTGCTTCACAGCGCTATAATGCCCAAATCAGAAGTGCTGGCTCTTCTTCCACCAGATGAGCCACAACCAGCAATGCTAGCAGACGCACAAACAACACAGGAGGCAACACAGCAGGCCAGCCACATGCAGCATTTGCCACAGCAGCAGCAGACGCAGCCACCAGCTCTACCAGAGTTGCCTCCTGCAAACAGCGCTAAAGCCAGTCATAGCACGACACACACAACAAAGCGCGCATCATCGCAAGCAGTGTCTAAGCAGTGCAAAGCAGACTCACTCGATACACAAATAGGACAGGCAGCTGCTATACCAGCAGTGAATGGTACGGTGACCGTAGCCCAACCACCACAGCCACCCTTGCAAGCAACATCGCAGCTGCATGACAGTAGTAGCAAGGCACCAGCCATAACAGCAGCACCAGCCAATGTAGCCTGCTCCTCCAAGGATGCCATGAAATCCTGCTGCACAAGCTTGAAGCTGACACCATTATCACAGCAGCAGCAAGTGCATGAACACAAACAGACACAACAGGAGACTGTGACAGACACGGCTGGCAGCCAGCAGTGTCAGCTGCAAGCTGTTCAACAGCACTCTCAGGCAGCTAGTCCATCCCGACAGCAGGACAAGGGGCAGAGCTCACCTACAAGAGGTGCCAAGTCCTTGGTGACTGAAGCAGTGCAGAAAGGTGACAAGTCTGTGGCTGATGCAAACGGGGGCATAAGTGCAGCAGCTGCTGCAAGTGTGTTGGAGCCATCAGTGCAATTACATTGCAGCAGCAGCCGGCTCAACTCGCCTGAGTTGCCTGCCCCAAGTGAAAGCCCTCTAAAGCCTACAAGTACCTTCAGCAAGGGGCTTGACACCAACCCAGGTGTGGCTGTTGCTGTCAGGCCACGTGGCTTGGGCACACTAGGCAGTGCTATGACTGCTTCATACGCACGCAGCAGTGTGCGGT
>JARWLF010000694.1:0-13764 GCA_029853055.1 Scenedesmus sp. KT-U
GCTGATGAGTCCAAGTCAGCAATGTGCGAATGCGCCCATACCAGCTACGATACTGAACTAGCGTTCAAGCAACATTCATTTCATCATTATGTCATTCGTGAAGGAGGCATTTCCTGTAGGTGTATTGTAGGTGGTATCGTTACAACCTTGGGAACGTTTGTATTTGCTTCGTATGCAGATGGAAGAATCGCCTTGTGTCCCTAGAATGGATGCTGAAGCGCATCAGGCGGTAGCTGCAGTGCAGAAACTGGTCAGCAGATCGACCGCACTTTGCTGTGAGGTGAGCAAGTGCACATTGCACAGCTCCAGGTGTGCAGAAGACCCTGTTATTGTGATTTTGACAATATAATATACGTGGGTTCTGTCATAACCTGCCCTGGCTGCTTTCATGCATCGGTCCTAAGCTTCTTCAACTGTCGACGATGTTGGGGCTCCCAACAGCAAGGAGGTCTGCCACTGTTGCGTACACAGGTAGTACGTGATGTTGAGGCAGCACGCAAGACTATTTTGTCACGAGGCAAATCAGTATGTGCAGCCTCCCTGGCAGAAGCTTTGAGCCAGCTTGGTTACTCTGTTGCAATGAGAGAGAGCTTGGGAGGCGGCAGTGGTGGTCAGTGCCTGAGAAACCTCCGACACTCTTTCCTGTGTTGCGTACAAAGTAAGTACAGCAGTGCAGCTCCTGCAGCCAGACAGCGAGACCAGAGTTGCATAGCGCTGCAGGCCGCCAGTCCAGGGTTGCAGCAAACGCCTGTGAGCTGATCACTGTAACTATAGAACATTTCAACAACCATGCCACATCAAACTTGCCACATGTTGTCTTATGTGCAGGCAATCATGCTCAGAATAACAGCAACGGCAGCAACACAGCATCGACCATCATTGTCGACCCTTCCTTCAGAGATCAGTTTGACATTGCTCACAAAACACTCCGCTACGCAGCAGTGCTAGACACTCTACCAGCAGTGTTTGTCGGACCTGCCAGCAAGCTCCAATCACTCGTTGAGGGCCTATGCTCCGAGATGTCACTGGCTTTTCACAGCACAGGGACAGTGCTGCCACCCTGGCGTTACACCAAGAGCATGCTCAGCAAGTGGCAACCCAGGCAGTCTGTGGACCTCAGCTTACCGTTGCTCAGATCCACAGCGGTAGATGTCGCAAGTGCTGGTGCAAAGCAGTTGGATCTTCCACCAATACCGCCGTCGGATGTATTGCGCAGCAGCTTTCTGTACAGGACTGTTCGAGCAGTGTCTGAAGCCTCCGGCAACAGCAACAGCTCCAGCAGCAGCTGCCAGTACATGGTTATGGGCAAGAGTGCTGCTAGCGCATCTCACCGCAGAGAGTCGTCTGGTTCAGAGGCAGCAGAGGCTGCTGCAGCAGCAGCAGAGCAAGCAGGTATAACATCTGCATCTGGCAGCAATGATGATCAGACATTGCTGGCCGTAGCACCCCAGCAGCATGGACAAGGCGACTCAGCTTTAGCTCATCCTGATCAACAGCTGTCATGTTCGCCCAAGCGCGCTGCCTCAGATGCAAGTACTACTGTCGACTACAGCAGTGAGGGCATTGGCCTGCTTCCTGCGAGGCGTCAGTTGTCTTATGAGCCGATGAAGAGAGTCGTGGGTGGATTTGCTGCCTCACTCAAGCCAGGGTCCCTGATGACTCTGGCTCAGTGAGCGCTAGTGCTGGTTCATGAGTGACACTGCTAAAGCGCTGGACCGTGAGCTACACATGTCTGGCCAACTGCTGTCACCACCTGTGGATTGGCACCGGTGGGCAGCAAGTGTCGTGTCGACTGTTAGGTGGTACTGTGTTATGTCGCCTGTTGTGACTGTGTGGGTGACTGTGTTGCGTTGCTAGTAGTGTGTATGTGTGCGTTGTGTGTGTTTGTGGAGGTTGTATGCGCTGACACCATGGTTGAGTGTGTGTAGCTGCTGTCTGGCTGAGCATTGACAGCCTCCTGCAGGGTTGGTAGCTGCGTGATAGACCAGTAGACCTGTTCAACTGGCGTTGGTGCTGCATGAGTGATGATGATGATGCTGCCGCCTACAGTTCTGTGAGTGAGCTGATGGGATGTGAGTGGTAGGTTTGTTTGGGGTCCAGGGCAGTTGTCAGGTGTTGTTGCTGCTGTGTTGAAGGCATTATTGACACCAAGGGTAGATATGTATATGCACAGGAAAATGCAGGTTTAGCAGGATTTGGCAGCTGGTACATCACTGGAAAGGTTGCAGCATTAGCAAGGATACTCAGTTGCGTGCACCAGCATGTATGACTTGTGCTGGTTACATGATTGTGCCTGCGCAGCTGCATGTTGGAAGCATGTAGGCTTTTGATCAGCTGCCATATGCTTCCATGCCTTACCTCTTTCTAGATTGCATGTGTGCATAGAGTCTGCACCAATTTTGCCTTCAATGCGGATTGCAGCCGATTGCAGAACACATCGCACTACCTGAGTTATGCATGAGTTGTGCATATGCCATCTGCAGTGCCATATGTCCGGCAGTTTTGACCTGGTAGGTGGCAACGCTCTGCTGCTGTCAGGTGTGCATCTCTGTGAAGCTGTGCGTATTGGAGCAGCAGGGATTACTACTGTTGTTGCAGGCTTTCATGCTTCGTTGTGCTGCATGTTGTGACATAAGCAGCATATATTCAGAACATGCAAGCATATGGGATGTCACAAGGAGTTGTCAAAGGGGTTGCTGAAGGTTGCACAACATATCATAGTGTGGATGAGCCAGGATATGCACTAACTGTGACGTTCTCTGTGAATTATTGACATACTTTGGTCAGGACTGATTGTCAGTTGGTAGGTACAGACAGAACAGATCGGTGCACTGCTAGTTGTTCTGACATGTATTCTGTCACACACGGGGTTGACATGATGGTGGTGGTGGCTGCATACTCCTGCTGGTGTTGGTTTGCTCCTTTGGTGACACAAGAGATGAGCATGAGGCATGTATGGCCCTATGGGGATGTGCAAGAGCTGCAACAAGCCATGTATGTGTGTACTGATTATGCTGATGGGTCAGGTTCCGGGTGTGGCTGCTGCTGGGTATCCAATTTGGGTATCTGGACAAGCTCAGTGTGTTGTTGAAGCTTGCAAGGGTCTGTGGCGTCTTTGTCTGGAGGTTGTGGGTTTGAGACAGGTCATGGCGACTGTTGCTGTAGTGAGCAGGGTATCTTGACAAGCTCTTTTTGTTGAGAGAGTAGTCGGGCAGGAGCTCACTCTTCTATCTCACTTATGGTGGATGAGTGGCTTCTTTTATCTATATGTTGGCAAGGAAGAATCCTAGATATGTCGCTGTGCATGCTTGTTTTCCTGCACAATGCAAGCTGCTGTGATTTGAGTGCACATTCGGTGAATGTCGTGGATGTATGGCCGAAGGTACACACCCCACAATCAAAGGCAGTCCCAAGCCTGCGAGTGTGTAGCATGCTATAGGTGTAGCTTAGGATAATGTCTTATGCACAGGTTCTGAGCGCCTTCATATGCACAGCTGACTTGTGTGTGGGATTCTTGCTGTGAGTGCAGCCTGCAGCTTGCAGGATTTTGCCGCTGCCTATCACTGCTTTAGGTCACAGCTGCAGAGGTTGTGCGCAGTTGACATCACATCGTGTTTCATGATTCTTTTGTATGGTGTGCTGTTTGCAACCAGCAGCAGCAACCATCTTGCAAATGGTGTAAGATGCAGGCGGTCTGAGGTGCAAACAAGGTGGCGGAGCCTTGGGTATGTTTGTTCCTGATGTTATGTGGTCTGCAATCAGTGGATGTAGGTCTGTTGCTTCATGATTTTGTCGGGCATTACATGCTGCTATGTCATGTCCATGCTGTCGTCATGTGAATCAGCAATGTAAGGTATCAGTGGGTTGGTGTTTGTCTTTCGGAGTGGTGTCCTTGTGTGGGCGCCGTTATGCAGAGCATGCTTAGCATGCATATACTTGGTCAATTAGTCCAAGGCAAAATTCAACCAGTGGTGTCAGGGCGATCTGTTGCTTTGCGGATACCTGTTCACTTCTACTACGAGCCCCGTTCAGACCTACAGCAGCAGATACTTTTCATCGTGGGTCTTTCTGTTGCATAGTTACACAGCACTGCTGCACTTCACTGTTGGCTGTGCTAGAGGTCCACACCAAGATGTTTACACACTCGCTGCTGTCATGCTGAGCAATGATGTCACTCCTCATGTGAATGCTACAGCAGAGTTTTGTTGGGGGCAGGTCTGAGATTTACTTGATCTGCCCCCTGTGCCACATGCAGCTGAAATATCTGAGGGTTGACAAGGCTGCTGTCAGTTGCGACTATGAGCTGTTGTGCTTGCTGTGTCTGCTGTGCATCTTTTGTTGCTTGTATGGCAGTGCTGTGGTTTGTGTCCTGCCAAGCACCAGTGCAGGTGGTGTGATGCCTTCCGGTCTGTAGTTGTGCTGCTCAGCAATCACTGCTTTGCACCCTGCTCTGGTGACTGTAGTACCCAACAGAAGGTTTGCAGTATACTCAATATGTAGTGCTTCCTGTGCAAGCTTGGGCATCAGCTAACGCTGCAGTATGCGCTTTGCAGTCAAGTTTGCATTGTATGCACACCTAGTGTATGGTTTTGCGTATGCCAAGCATACACCTTGCGAGGAGCAGTCCATGTGTGACTACCCAAACGAAAATGCCATCGCTGTGCGTGTTTGGGGTTTCGGCGTGTGTATGATGTTTGGGGTGCGGAAGAGTCTGGCAGTCATATCATCAGAACTATATCAACAATAGGATCGTATGTCATAAGCTCATTTTGTAGTATTACTGTAGATACCTGAGCACATGGCATTCATAAGTTTGGGTTGGGTTCAAGGGTATGATACAGGTGTGCTGCAAGGGGATGAACTGGCTGAGAGGCAAACATGTTCATCACAGGGGATCGTGCAGGTGTTTGTGCAGGTTAACAATTTCGTTGTGGCGATGATGCTTGTGTGCATGATGATATCTGCGACTGGGGAAGGCAGTGAAACACTGTTGGCATATTAGGTGTGAGTTGTGGTTTGCTGTTCATGTTCAGGAATGCGTTACTGCTTGTTTGGAGGCATATGTCATTTGACTGTTGCATCATGTATGGGTCTACATTTGGGTTGTTGGTGTTGTCTTTGGGAGGCAACAGTTGTTGTTTTTGATCGTGTTGCTAGTCCGTGTTTGTAGCAATGTGTGTTTGGTTGGAACCAGGGGAAACAAGATTGTTTTGGGGGAGGGGCTATCCAGGGATCAATCAATGACCTCAACTCAGGTTGTGCTTAGCAAACTGGCGAGTTTGTGGCATATAGCGATTCTTGCATGTTGAGACAGTATGTTGTGTTGTGTGCTGTTGTTGGTGGTTCATGTAGCTGTTGCTGTGCAGGTCATCAGCCCTATTCAAGGTTAGGTTGTGTCTTTTAGGCAACAACTTGTCGCTGGCAGCGTCATGGTTGGCTGCAGTTCTGACTTGTTGCTCACAGTGACGGTCCAACTTCTTTTGTAATTCATCTGATCAATCACCTGCTGCAGCTATATTCGACGAGTACCGTCTGCAAGTGTCATGCTGCATGCCTCGCATGCTTGAGCTCGTAAGAGCAATTGAATACTATTCACTGAGCTCGTAAGAGCAATGAAAGGTAAAAGATCTGCGCATGATTCTAGGCTATCATCGTTGAGTCGGGCACTCAGTGCAAGACTCAAACCACCACAGTTCAGTTATCCACCACCGATAGAGTTACTTCATATAACTACTAAAATCGATTATGAAAGGCGAATGTGTTGTGTTTGATAACATGGCTGCATAAACGTTTTAGTACTGATGCTTAGTTCAGTCAACTATGGCAAGTTTACCCCAGCCTGAGGCGTCCCTGGGCATCAGCTTCTGCATGGGTGAAGCAGTAAGCCCGGCAGTGCATGGGACACAGCTGCTTGGCATCCCATACAGTTCAAAAGCAGCAAGAAGCGCAGCTGAAAATGGCAAAGTCAACTTTACTGAGTGAATGTGGCTTACGTGATACATGTAAGGTCCTCTACTTCTGCATCATACAGCCAAATAAACACCACTTGAAGCAGCATCCACTGTATCCATTGAGGGTCAAGCTCAGCTAGGCTAGCCTGCCAGCTGATGGGGCACAATGGTGTCAAATAATGGTTTGTTTGTGTCATCCGTACACGCATTCACAATGTTGCCTGAGCCTGCTTTCTGAAAGTGTACGGTACAACAGTATGCCAGCATTCGATGGTGCCACCCTCAGTGAGCAGAGTTGCCAGGCCCCAAGCTCACAGCATATTCCAGAGTTGCTGTACAAGTTATACGGGGCTAGCAGACATCAGCAACTGCAGTGCCGAAGCCACTGTGATAATCACAGCTTCTCACCCTTTGAAAGTTCCTGCCCCATCTGCCTTCTGCCTACTTGCAACCTGCACTACCACTCCTACGTCCGAGCCTGCAGTCATCAGCACAGGGTCAAAACGGACTGCCTTTTCACTCTCCTCACTGGCAGCCAGTTCCTCAGTCTTGCCCTCAGGTATGTCGTGTGTCTCATCCTCCTTGACTGCATCATGGCTTGCAGTGTCCTCTTCTTCGGTGATTGTGTCCAGACTGCCAGTGGTTCTGGCATGCACACTGATCAAGCAGGTCTCCTGAACCTCGGGATCTTGCAACTCACTGCAGCCTCTCATGTCCATAGGCAAAGAAGTTGCTGCTGTTCCTCCATTCGCTGTTGTGTAGGCAGAGATGCTAGGAGCCACCTTGGCACTCAGAGGAACACCATGATCTGTCAACCTCTCATACATGATGGTTGTCTCCCCAGACACAGGGGTGACCGCCGGTTCAACCAGGGGAGTAGATAGTGAGATCACAAGTTGTGCAAGCCACATCGCCCGATCAACAAACCACACCATAGCCGGTCCCATCGAACATCTGACAGGCAGAGTGATGGGCTCCAAATACACCATGAGCTTTGAAACACCAGCAGCAACAGGCTGCAATGCATGCACCAGGTAACATGCTATGTATGCATGCAGGACGTAAGCACCTTCACAACATCTGCTGTAATGCATGGGCAGCACTGCTGCAGTTGCAACAGCAATCGCTGCTGTGCTTAGAACACTAGCCAAGTGCATGCTGCTTGCCATGTAGACCACAGCAGTCAGAACAGTAAGCAGCTGCATCAAACACTGCGCTGCCCATGCATCTGGTACAACGACAGCGCTGTGCTCGATTGGGTACTTGATGACTATTGTCTTGGCAATGCCTGAGGGACCGTGTGTGTTCAGATACCACAAGCAATACAACCACAGCATGCAAGCCAAACACTCAAGCACATAGTACTGTCTGAGTGGCTTGAGGATGTCCTTAAGCTGCAAGTCACGTACACATGAGCCTGTTGGTGCTGACCAAAAGCCAGTGTGCGGGTTGGTGGAAGGAACACCACCAGCCATGCAGCTTGTTGTAGGGAGGGCGCCTGCCACTCCTGGCTTGTAACCAGGCTGGCAGGTGGTTGTGCATCTGGTGCCAGCTGTGAAGTGCGCGCACATAGCTGGCCAGGGTTGTGCGTGTTGGGGGACAGCTGCAGGGGGAGGTGCGTAACAGACTGCAGGAGAGGGAGAATGAGTAGCAGCAGGACATGCCTCACTGAGGCTGATCGTGAATCATAGTCGGCGAGCCTTCACTTGACAGTGTCAACATGCACATCCTGTGAGTGCTGTCACTGCACACTAGTGCTAGTAGTATTGTAGTATAACTCTGATGCCTTGCTATGCCTGTCATCTGCCCCTCTTTTATGAAATCCACAATCCTGCTCCTGATGCATGAGCTACTGCACGCCAATTTAAATGTGGCTACTTCCAGCACTGCACAAACTCCACTTACTGTCTTTACTGCATCTCTCCATGTAGCCAGAACATGTAGACGGACACTTGTTGCAGTAGAGTTGGCGGAGGTGAACACTGCTGCTTGGTGCCTCTACTTGTTCAGCTAGCCGAGCACAGTATTGGCTGTCAGCCCTTGTGCTGTGACCAAACAGGCCCCAGGAGAAGCTGTATGACACACTGCAGGCTTCGCCCTGCTTTTGACGCATCATGTCATTGTATGCGGACGTCTTGGCTTGCACTGCCAGTGCCTGAACATTCTGCGATAATGCCCAGCTCGTCAGGAAAACGCCCATGAAAAGCACCAAGACGGACCCAAAGATGCCAGCCTGCACAGGTACAGAGAGCTACTAGGTTGAAGGGTTCATGTACATACACATTCATCGTAAAGCAGTTGCTTCAACTTGCAAGGCGCCATCGTACTGATTTCGGCGGGGAACATGCACTGCAGGCCGTGGGAGTCACTGAGCAATGATAACCATGCTACCTTGATGAATGTGATGGGTACAGTACGAGACGCGGTGTTGCTGTGGCCATGCATAGCTGATGGCTTCCTGCCCACAACAGAGCTTGAGCGCAGAGGATGAGCCTATCTGTTTTTCAGAATCATTTTGGCTGTTATCGAGTATGAAATACGAGTTTCAAATCTAGTTTTATATCGTGAGCGTGAAGTCTGCATTCAAACATGGGGGGGTTTTGTTTCACACGACCTTCAGCGCTACCTGCGCTTGAAGAAGTTGGTCAATACGCACATGGAATTTGCTACAATACAAGCTGCTGCCTAGTGTAATTGTCAAGAGGTTTGCGCAACCGCTGCAACAGGCCAAGGGCGGTGGGTACCGACAACTACCTGCATACTCAAGCGCTGAGCAGGCTCTGGGGCCTACCCTGCCTTGGCTGCCGGACTGAACACACAACCTAAAACGTGTACACCAGATTGCCCAAAGACCAAACAACTAGCTGAGACGTACATGAAGTGGTTCCTGCCTGCCAGGCTGTCACCTGCCTTCAGCTCTAGATCTATGTTCCAACGGCATCCAGGACAGCGGACCGCATGTCAGCACGCAAAAATACCCTTTCACACTATCATGGGCACAGAGCTGCTGTCAGCTGCTGTTATGTGCAGACTGGGCACTTGCTGCAGCTCCTCCACTCCAGGGCTTGGGACCAACCCTGCTAGCCTTTGCACTCTTGGTCTTGCTTTTACTGTTGCGATACTTGTGTGCATCACGTCGATCAAGCATCCGGATATCCCTGTGGAGGCATACGTCATCTGATGTCAAGCACAGCAGTGATCCTCCCATGCAGGAAAGGAGCCCCACCACACACAGAACATCCACCCCATAGGCCAAGGCGGTGCAGACAAGTCCAGATCACATGCATGCAATGACCTTGTCCAACAAGCAGGCAGCATGTAAGCTGGTTACAATCCCACCTGCACCCCTTGCCCCCCTCCCAGAAGCGTGTGTTTCTTCCACTGGGTTGTGCTGCTGATGTTGCCAGTTTCTTGCCACAGTACTTGCAGGATTTGTCAAGAGGCTGCTCCCTACTGCAGAACCCACACACCATGCGTGTGGCCCAAGCTGCATCATGCCCGTCAGCAACAGCCTCCTCATGACACAGGTCGCAAGCAAACCGCTGACCACAGCAGGGGAACCTCAGCCATCTGCAGGACACAGGCAATATACAGCAACATAGAGAGGCTTCAAGCAACAGCAGGATCATATTGCCAGGATGCTCCTGAGTAGCTGTTGGTTCGCACTGTGCATGCATGCCATAGCCTCATATCAGCCTTGCAGGATAGTGCAATCATCTGCTGCCCTGCAGGAATCTGGTTTGAAGGCAATGACAGCAATGCCCCAAGCTTGACAGCCGACAGATTGTTCCTAACGGTACCACATGCAGCATGATGAGTCTGTGATCTATCCAGCTGCATGCTGCGCAGCATTTTGCAGGGTACCTTCCTGCAGGGTACCCTCCTGCAACAGTGCCTGCAGGATGTCCTGCAGGATGTCCTGCATGGGCACCCACCAGTACCCCTGCAGGCGATCGTCCTGCAAGTGTTCCTGCAAAGTTTCTTGCAGTATCGCACTGCAGGACTAGCACCCTCTGCAAGCCTTCTGCAGGATCAATGTCCTGCAACTGTGCCTGTCAAAATCGTGCTGCAGAGGGCCATGCTGGTCGCTCACCTGTAAGAGTGTCTGTAGTGCTTGCAAGCGCCATTGTTTGGCAGGGGGCTCCCCTCCACCAACACCCCACCACCACCACCTATTCTATGTACTCTGTCTCGTCTGCCGCTGCTACCAGCTGTTTTACTCCTGTTCACACCACCAGGCGGTCCTCGTGGAATGAAGCTTGTTGCAGGTATGTTGCAGGACATGGGCCGATGACAGTGACTACAGTTACGCTGAGCCGGGATGCCAACCTGTATTAGACAAAGAAACAACATCATGCGCCTCACCCTAGAACAAAACTCTGCATCAGCAGTGTGCCTATCAAGGCACCTGAGTAAAATGTCTCAACCTCAGGCTGTGGTGGTTGCCAACCATTGGCAATGACACTGTACTTCTGCTTGTAGGCTCACATGTTGTATGAAGAGTCTATTGTCTGTGTTCAGTCCTACCTGTACACTCCTCAGTGCTCCTACTGCATCACAATCAGCACATGTGGCTCCATACACACTGGGAAGCAGATCCAGAGGACTGCAACCAGCACACTTCACCCCGGCAAGGATATTGCTGCCCTCGTGAACAAACTTGGGTCGGAGTAACACATCTAACTGACTGTTACAAACTGCACAACCTCCACCCCATCCGAAGGACCTGCTGCTACTGGTGGAGGTACCTCCTTTGCTCGAGTGGGCAGCAGCTGCACTGCCACTGCTGATGCTGTCAGCAGCAGGGGATGTGACGGTCTGATGGCTGCCTTCTGCTGTTAGGATAAGTGTTATTCTTGTGTCACATCTGTTACATGTGAGCTGAAGCTGCGCCTGTACAACTTCCAATACCCCAATGTTGTCAAGCTTCAGACCCTCAAGCGTCAGGGCATAACCACCAGAAGACGAACCAGCAGAATCTGACAAACCTCCACCGTGAAATCTGACTTCATCCTCTGGACGATCATCATCGTCTTCACTACTGGCGGGAATGTCTGCATCTTCGCTGTCTGAGCTGGCTGACTGCTTCTGGCTTGATCTGTTTGATTGATGTGAACTGTCACTGTGGCTGTGATCATGGTCTGAGGAGTATGCACTGGCACTGCTGTCAAGCTGCTGGTGATTCTCTGTATCTGTGCTAACTTCATCAACACCACTGATGTCATCACTGTTGTCATCATGACTTGCATGCAGTAGCTTGTAACCTTCAAAGCTTGCTGCTTCACCACCAGCAGCAGCAACTGCAGCACCCAAGTGCTGCTGCTGCTCCTGTCGTTTCTGAGCTGCTCTCAATATCTTAATGCCACCAGCCAAGGGTGTGCTGCTTACTGCTGCAGCGTCCTGCAGTTTTAACCGCTGAGGTTGCTGTCGATGCTGTTGCTGGCTCATTGCTGCTTGCCGTGTGGAGAGCAACCCCTGCTTCCTTTGCCTGCTTCTCACGCTTGGCTGCTGCTGTTGCTGCTGCTGGGGTGCTGATTCTGGGTACCCCATCAGCTCCTGTTGTGCCCTGAAGCACTGCTCTATTGTGCTACCCGCATAGTTCTCCAACCACCTGAGTGAACTTCTCAGCTGCCAGGCTCGACCAACTTCACGCTGAACTTCCTGATCCAGTGCGCTTTGCAACACATAGATCTCTGCTGCTGTTACACCGCGACTAGAATTCACTGTAAGCTTGAGGGGCGCATGAGTGTCCTTGCTGCTGACATCTTTCACACTGCTTGCTGTGGCTGTGTCACTGATATGACCGCCAGCAGCGGTGCCAGCAGCAGCAGATGCGTTGGATGTAGCAGTACTACTGTTGCTGTGTCCAGGATATGACATGGGGTGTAACACTCCAGTGACAAGCAAAGCTCCGCAATCAGTTCCCCACTGAGGGTCAGTAGGCTTTAACATTAGGCTAAAGTACTGAGGCCCAAGACCATCTACTGTGCTATGTTCTCCTGATGCATTCACGGTAGTCTGGCCAGCAGTGCCATTAGCAGTAGCAGTAGAGGAGCCCTGCTGCTTTGGGTCTATGGTATCTTGCTGCTGCTGCTGCTGGGGTGTTGGTTGCAACCTAAAGCTGCTGCCATACCTACGTTGTACTGCTGCCAGGTCTTGTTGAGCAAGTACAGGACCTGGAAGCATCTGCTGCTGCTGCTGTGGTCTGCTCCCTGATCTACCAGCAGCACCAACACCCCTGCCTCTGCCACGACCCCTAGGGCCTCCACTGCCATAGCTCCTACTGCCACCTCCAGTAGCACCAGCAGCAGCAACATCACCATCAGGAACGGATGGGTGAGTAGGAGATGATCCCCCATGAATGGGAGCTACAAGTTCTGACTGCTGCTGCTGCTGTGGAGGACGCTGTAGGAAGTTGCTACTTGCCCTGATACAACGCGAATCATCTAGATGGCTGAATGATGCTTGAGAATTGTCTGCAGTAGATACAATTGGCAGTGCTGAACTTGCTGGAGTTGCTGGCGACTTCATCCTGTACTGCTGCTGCTGCTGCTGCTGCTGCTGCTGCTGCTGCTGTTGACTTGCTCCTGTTGCAGGTGGTCGACGCATGACTTGTTCTCCTGCTATTCTGCCTCCGCGTGATCTGCCTCTGCCACGAGATCCTACTGTTGCTGGAGCTTCTGCACCATCAACAGTCCCACAGCACTGCTGGCCTGAGCCCTGCTGCTGATGTGGCAGCCCAGCTATTGCTCTTCCCCTTCCTCTTCCTCTGCCTCTTGTGGTGTTCAGACCTCGTGCATTGTCTACTGTTGTTGCTGCATCAGAAGGTCTCGAGTCCACGCTTTGTTGCACAGTAGGCTGCTGTTGCTGCTGCTGACTGCCTGAAGTGCCATGATTACTGTGGTTTCCTGTGAAAGCATTGCATAAGCTGGGAAGACCACGAGCTGCTGTTGCTGCTGCGGCTTGGCCAGGGCTCCAAGGAGCAGCAGCTGCTGATAGCTTTGCCGTCCTCAACGCTGGAGGTGCTGCTGCAAGCCCTCCTCCTCCTGCTGCTGCTGCTGCTGCTGGTGGCGCTGCTGATGCCATAGGCTGTTTCTTGCTGGTGCTGTTGATGGCAAGTTCCTGGGGCCTGATAGACACACCAGTGCCACCAGGGCTGCTGTTTGCTGTCTCCATGCTGCTGCTGCTGCTTGCATTCTCCAGAATGCTGCTGGCAGTGGCAGCAGTCACATCTGTATTGTATGACATTACTTCATCTGTTACTTCGTCTGTCATAACAATCGCATAACGTCGCTGTGTGGCCCCTGAGGCATCTGTTGCTTGGTAGGGTTCCAGCAAGTGCGGTAAAAGAGTGATCAGCAGCACAAAGTCCTGTTGCGCTTTCTGGATGATGGCTTGCAGTTTGAAACCACTGCTGCTGCTGGTGTCTGCTGCTGCGTCTGCTTGTTCAGTCCATGTGGTGTGCAGCTGCTTGCTGATTTGGTTGCACAGATGTGTGGGAAGGTCTGAGTTGAGCACTTCCACATCAGTGGCATCATGAGGTATAGGATTCGTTAGTATCTTGTTACTGACTGTTATATTGAGATCCAAATGACTGACATCATATCTATCTGCGCTGCTTGGTGCTGTTACTGATGCTGACAGGGTGATGGGAAAGGGAGCATCTGCTGATTTGTTGGATGCAGTTTTGTGGAGCTTGAGCTCCGGGAAGCTGTCCTTGAGCTTTAGCAGCTCACTCTGTTGCAGAAACAAGCCACGCGAAATACCTTTGTCAGACATGATGTCATTATGCAAGGTCGTGGACCAGAAGCTC